>MU842900.1:0-158997 GCA_030867305.1 Colletotrichum zoysiae | reverse complement strand
GCTTATTCTTCTCCGGCTGGCTCCCCTCCGACTGGTTCTTCCCCGACTGGATTACCTCCGGTACAATTTCCGCCGGTGGGATTTCCTCCGGCAGGATCTCATACAGCAGGATCTTCTCCGACTGGACCTTTGCCTGGTGGCTCTCCTCCCACGGCTGTCACTCCCATTGGCGCACCTACCAGAACCACGTCTACTCCAGTTCAGTTCACCGGCAGCGCAGCTGGTCGCCTTGATTCCAGCATGTTTGCTGCCGCAGCAGCTGTGCTTGTTGCTGCTCTGCTCTAAGTCTGGAGCGGGGAATGTCTAGACTGCCAACACTCATTTCATGATGTATTTCCTTTCTGCTCTTCCGATGTGTATCGATGGATGAAGACTTACTGTCCTGCGAGAAAGTTTTAGAGACGGCTTATGAATTGCATTTTCTCAGCGAACCTCTGTATTTGTAAAATCAATAATTGAAATGCCTGAAATATTGACGAGATTTCAAAATACTTCTTTCCCACTGATGTGGGGGTGGGAAGACACTTTCTGCATCATAAGAGTTTTCCAGCACAGGATATTTGGGAGCACCGTCAAAGTGATTTCTGTTGAATTGATGTGAATACTTTGCCATCATCGAACAGTGACCCATTCATGGCTGTATTACAGGGCGGCGCAAGACTGACCAGCAGGCTGTGCTCTTAGTCTTGTGATCACTCGTGTTTCTAGGGACTGCCATTGTGAAATCATCCTCGGCAGCTCAAACTCTCACAGTAGCTTTAGAATCAGTTTCGACATGGCACATGGTCGGCCGAAACCCCTCCTCCACAGCTCTACCATTGCAACACATGCTTTTCAGGCCACTTTCAGACTCCTGCATGTCCATATTTTGCCCTCATAGGTGATCAGTCTTCGGGGAATCGGGGCAGCGGGTGGCCGTTCAAGCGAGCGATCACACACGCCCGCCACCCTGTGTACGGCCGCAAGTCAGCGCCGAGTCTATGATTCTATACTGCTGGATACCAGTGAGGGGGGGATCAAGTACTTACACATCGGCCAGTCTACATATACCTTGACAACGTTAATGTAGGTGTACGTGATGGCTGTAAACAAACGCAGGGTCAAGTCAGCACAGATCTTTTTTACATAGTTCATTGCGTGTATAACAGTGGGGAAAGGGATGGCATCAGCCACACGCACTTTCGCCGGTTTCTTGGTATTGCTTTGCGACGGCATCGTGGAACATGCCACACACGTCGGACAGAGTGACGGGGGCGGTGTCCATTATGGTCTCGAGGTTGGGCCAGTGCTGTTGGCTGTCGGACATGCTGGGTGCTTGACGTGAGAATTTAGCTGTGATAGGTGTGGGTAAGAGGTTAGTTGAAGTATTCTGAAAATTCTTGGCCAAGGGAAACCAGATGACAGTGAGAGACTCGGTTCAGATTTATTGCAATTCTTGTCGTTCATGGAGATGCGAGTCTCGGTCCAAGCGAGAGGTTTATCATCATGAGGAGCGGCAGAGTGTCGTGTGAAGAAGGGGGGGGACCAAATAGGAGACTTACCGTGAAAGAGCCAGGGTTTACATGTATAAGTTCGGAATGCGAGTTCTGATGGATGAGGTGTGAGGTTAGCGTGCTGGCCAGTGACACTGATGGGACTGTAAGCCGGAAACAGGGATGCCAGGATGGAAAGACTCCATCAAAGGAGGAACTTACCTCGTTGAGCCAAGTTTTCGCAAATGGAAGCCGGATGAGTGCACAGTATGATGTTCTGTTTCGGCCAGCTGATTTCCCGAAAAGATGATAATGGGGAGGGAAGCGTTACAAGCAACCGAGAGCGAGAAGAAACCTGGTCACAAGGAGTGTACAAGCCGCTCAAATTCGCAAGAAAATACGCCGAAAACGACGTGAGCGCAGAAAAGAGCAGCGCAATGCGCCAGTTCAAGTGACTTACTGCAGCAAGCTCGGGATGTAATTCGTGAAAATTGCCAGTTTGGGGCCTGTGAGGTTGCGATCATCAGCGGTTGGAACCCGGATCGATTGAATCGATTATTGAGATGAAGTGGAGGCTCCGGTCAGAGGCTGTAATAGATTCTTCAACGACACTTGTCGATCAGAAGAATGACCAATCTCAAGCATCATGAGAAGCATAAATTGCGAGGCAAGTGATCCAAGAATCTCGGAGCAGGAGAGGGCGAGGAGATAGAAGGGACTTACCTGCCGAAGCAACGCCTCAGGTGGGGAGGGGTAACCTTCCGGACCAATAATCGGTATGAAATGGCGACGCTAACAACGCAACCTTGGGTCAGTATATGCTTTTATACCATGACGCAAGGGATGGCAGGTGACCAGGGCGAGGGTAGATTCGACTCAGAAGTGATGATTATATGACTTGCCGCGAGTGCTTGGGACACAATAGATCCCACGGTCCTTTGGTCGGGGCGCTGATGGGCAACAAGCCCTTTGATGGAACTTTGACGTTAGCAACAGGCTCTGCAAAGGCGCGAAAGAGAAGAAGCTCGCGAGGAAGAAGGGAAATCGATTCAGAAAAATGGAAATCATAATAGTCGCTCAAAGACGCGGGGTCTCGGAAGTCTTGCGAAGATGTGGTCATCAGGGGGGGAAAGGCTACAAGTGCGACGCCGGTTGGGCAAAAGAAATCAGAGCTTACCGTGGGATGCGTCGCGGCTTTGAATATTTACGACTCCGGTCGGCCCGAATGCAGAAACAATGTTCTCTGGCAGAAAGAAAAACCTCGGCGTTGCGACGTAGCACCATACAGAGCAAGTGGCAGTCGGGGTATAGATTCAAGAAGAGAGAAGCTTGGGTCGGGTAGACTGTGAGAGAACAGGGTTTTCGGTCAGTATGTTGCGCGCGGGAAGACTTGAGCCAATATGACCGAGCAACTGACGTGAGGGCCAAGGTGTGTCGTGTTGACAAAAGGAAGTGGAGGGCGCTTACCGTGATGGGAGGAAGCATCTCCAGCACGACGACTCGACGTGGACGGAAAGCCGAGCCGCGAGGTGGAGGAGGGAAGAAGAGAAGCAGGCACGAGCCTGGGTGAGTGAAGAGACTTGCGTGTCGGGTGAAGTTGTGGAAAGATGCCGAGAGGAAAGGCAGGCCACGTGACCGTAGTATAATGTAAGAATATGGCTTGCGGTAGGAGGAAGGTAGCGGTTGCTGGAGGTAAGGGCGGACCCTCAAGTGTGTGCCGGGGGGGATTGGGTCGCTGCGTGGTAGAATAATCCTCGTAGAGGCTGGAGTAATTGATAGATAGGGATTGTACCAGGCGTTTCTGCCCGAACGGATCTGTCTGGAGGAAGCCTTTGCAAGATGCGAGCGAGCAAGTGAGTGTCGCAGGAGGATTTTTGGTTGGAGGACGAGGCAGGGCTTGGGAGACCAGGAAAAGTACCATACCAACAGCACTTTGTATAAGAATGGAATCAAGTAGAACCTTCGTGTTTTCTTGGCATCTCGAAAGAAAACGTCCTCTTCTGGACAAAAACAACGAGAAAGAGTGATTGTAGGTGAGGAGCAGGAAGAGCTTGGAAGACATGATGGGTAGTTTGATTGACCTGGGGATAGAAGAGACCGGACCAGTCATCAAAATGTGAATCATGCCTTCAAATCAAAATCAAAGGTATGTGAAGGTATCTGTCTTGGCCGGCACAGGTAGCAAAGCTGGTGAGCATCCCGGCAGATGTTCTTGGATGCGGAGCCTGCACACGGCTCTGGTGACTGATGGCCTTCTCAGCGCAACAACTGGGACCCCGACTGCAGGAAAACACAAAGGCTTTTGACCTTTTACAAAGAATTGTACATGTAGCGGCAAGCCCTCAAATTGATATATTTATGACACTCTGCCCTCTTTCTACCTAACGCGTTAGCCAAATAGACCGCAGGCTCTGTCTGTCCTCCTCTCCTTACTAGTGTTCTATCGCTTCACTCCCTTACCTGGCTGGGTGTTTTACTAGTTGAAAGGACCAACCATCATTTTGCTCTGTATTTATATAATGCGCCGTCCTATGCTCATTAATCTTATACAAGGGCAGATAACACACTCCCTGGGCAAGATTGGCTTCGCGCTGTATCTCGTCTCCAACCACATTTTACAGAGGCTATACTTGGGGTTATGCCGAGGCTTTTTATTATTAAAAACTCTGGCTGTGGCTGGGGTGAGTCAATCAGCTGGATTAATCATCCTAGTGAGTATAAATTTACACTCTCAGAGAATATAGGACAGGGAGATCGACGTCGGGAGTACGGACCGTTGGCAGAAAGATAGAGGGCACTGGCCGGCCCAACATAGGCGTTAAACCCGTCAGAGGCGTCGCCGCTCCAGATGAGAAATCGTTTGGCATTAGGGACTTGAACTCTTGTCCTTCGCCCTATTAGGAATGCATCGTTTGCTGCTCCGGCGGTTCGTTGGGCGTGATGCCCCCCGCTGCGGTGACTGCTAATCCGCTTGGCGGTCGGTCCTTCAGTTCCAGTGTTGCTGGCCTGTAGCCTTTCGGCTTTTTGAGGTTGAATTTCAGCGTCTCTAGCGTGACCGATCTTCCTATATTCGACTCTCTTGGGCTCTCAGCGTGTGCGGCAGCGTCTGCGTACTTGATCTGGCGGTCATGACGGCGGGGGGGTGGACCGGGGACGATGCTGACGGGACTGGGCGGACATTGGCTTCAGTGGGGGATCTATTTCACAGATGATTTCTGTGGGGAGGTGAGTTTGGCCTTGGAATCATAGGTCCTTCAGTTGTCGGAGGAGGGGACGTGAAGAGACGTGGGGCCGATGAGACGTCTGCGATGTGGAACGGAGGCCGGTGTAGTACAGGGTGTGAACTACATATCTTGAAGAGGGCATTCATAAGGGGAGCGTCCAGGTAGCGCTTCTGATGATGTTCAACTCTGAAGATGATTGTCAGAAGCGCAGGTTTTCATCGCGCTGGGTGTTGAATGTACGGGATTGGTAGACACGTCCCCTCGGAAGAGTGAATGAACGACGGCCCAGACACAATGGAACCCCCCCCCCCCCCCGCGACCAAGGCGATACAATAGCGAATGTACGGCGCCGGACTGCGAGAATCCCCAGCTCCTGTCGTACGATGCAGCTCTGTTCAACTGTCAAGTTCAGTACTGTCAGTCTCGCAAAAGACTTCAATGGTCAGAGACATCGACATACCTTGTGCCTCCCCGGCGCAGCGTAGCGCTTACCTCGACGCGCGCAGCCAAGATGAGGCCGCCTGCATCGGCTAGAAAGAACGGGAACACACTGCTTGGCATCGCGAAGACACTGAGCATATGACCAGGTAGGTCGACCCCGTCTCTTCAGGTCTCCTCGCAGTTGCTCCCCGCCGCATCATTTCCTAATCCGGCAACTACATGTACATGTCATTGTCATATGGGGCTGGTCGGGCCGGCCGGCAGCTCCCCTCAGCCTCTTGGCTGTTCCTAGTCCAGACTTTTCCCATGGGAAAGATCTTCTGCAGAAACAACCAATCTCCACGCAACATCCTAGCCCCCTTCTCCACGGGGTTTTCCCTCCCTTTCTTGCAAGGGACTTGCAAGGGACACTTGTCTTGTTTCTTCTCCTGCTCCAACGTCAGCTCTAGTCCTAGAAAGGTGAAAAGAGAACAGGTGTCCCCAGTTGGAGTGCTGATCAGCCGAAAGGTTGAAAGTTTTTGAAATCGTCGGGCAGTCTTTCAGCCTTATATGCAGTTATCGAATCATCTGGCGGAGTTACAAGTCAGGCGGAATTCTGTCGCCTGGCAAAGTTCACAGTGCGTAACAAACCAGCATCCTAGTACGAGATTGAAGGACAGTGGCGGACAACCGCCATCTCACATCAGCACGGCTACGTGGGAGCAATTGACATACTTGGTAAAATCCTTCCTGTGAAACAAGGACGAACAAATGCGGCAAGAAGCCGTGATACTGACGCTGGTAGCAGGGTACGCGAGGTTCCCACCAGAATAGACCTGTTACCATCACTGGACAGTCCATATTTCTCCTCTACCACTCACCTGAGTATGGCGCGAATGCATACATTTCAAACAGCTTCTGCGTCTTGGCTGATTATCTTCACCGTAAAAGACCTCAGTCGGATAGGTAGGCAAACTGTGCAGACCGGTCTTTGTCGCTAAACGCCCATCTGAGCCCTTGCTTACACTTTCTCGCAACTAATTCACATTGGCAAGACCGGACAGCGAGATCTTCGCCTTGGCTGTCCAGGCAGATGCCACTTTGTCGTTTCCCACTCTTGTGGAACATCGCGAGACACAATACGCCCGACAAGAAAATAGGATGAGTTGACACCCCGGTTGGGGTTGTTGATTTGATTACTAGTCGGCTGGATTTGTCCTTGAATGCCTTGGACAGCCAATCGGGGCCGTCTTGGCGCTTATGTTCTTACTCACTTCTGCAACTATCCAAGGCGTATCTGAGCGCCTGGGACACGCATTCTCCGCAAATTGCAACATCGGTTGGCCCAATCGAGACGTATCAAGCTTGTCTTCCCCGACATATGGAGCCAGTACTATCAGATCACGTGTATTGTGCTTGCTCAGTTTGACGATGAACCTGAACACATACAGGAAAACGACCGATCAGTCGAACATAAATATGTCTGTCATCCTCTCAGGACCTTCTACATCTTACAACCAGCCTGCATCCGCATCTTCACTGTCTCCATCAACAAGCCGGCTCCCCTAGAATCACAGTCTTCACTCCAACAACACCCCTTTTTTCTTCTTCAAAATGCTCGTCTCCAACATCTTCACCACCGTCATCACGGCCTGCGCCGTCCTGGGCTCCGCCGCCTCTGCCGCCGACTTCAAGGTAAAGAAGAGCGGCAAGTCCAACTGCTCCAGCCAAGAGGGCCCGGCGCGCGAGTTCAACCGCAACACCTGCCACCCGCTCTACAGCACTGACCACGGCATGAGGGTTCTCGAGCACAACACCGCCTGCAAGAGTAAGTGCTCTCCCTTTCATCCATCTTATGTCGTTGTTGGAAGTCGTGGCTAAATCTGCCCCCCCCCCCCCCCCGAAACAGTTCGATGCTACCCGGGCGGGAACTGTGACGGCAACGTCGTCAGGGCCTTCAGCTCCCACCAGTGCCACTCACTTCAGGGTTGCTGGTCCTTCAGGGTCGAGTGCTGAAGTAGATGCCCGCAAGAATGGCAGGCTGCTCGGTTGTGTGACGGCCGGCATCGACGACCAGGGTGAAAGTCTCTGGATGGGGGCGGGAGTTGTGGTATTTAACTGAATATGTCACTCCTTTTTAACTCCGTGGACATTTGGGTCGCCAACTACATACATTCATTCAAAATGTTTTATCGATATGTGGTTGTGATCGTGCGCAACGCCGAGGCATCAGCAAGTGGAAGAAGTGAAGAGCGGCTCCGCCGACGTAGACGTCCTGTGTTAAATGTAACAAGTTGATTCCTGCCGCACGCTAGACTGCTCATTAAAGAAAAAAGGAGCCTAGTAATGGCAAGGTCACTGGCCATCTCTTAGAATGGCATTCTTATCCGAAAGAGAATCCCCCATAGAAATGGGGTACAGGTCAAAAAGCAGTCCGGGTACGTAAGGGACGTATTATTCTGCGTCAGTAGAACCAATTCTCGGGCGCCCAGCCCTTTGCGAATTTGACATTAACAAAGACGCTTCTCGTCCAAAGCTTGTCCCTAGCAATTCGTCTCTAGTCCCAATCTTGCTCGATTTCCGAAACCAGCTATGCATATCTTTTAAACAAGTCTTCTTTAGTCCCAATCTTGTACAGTTTTTAAGCCCGTTATGCATAATTATCCAACCGCCAACCCTGGCGCTAGCTTGACCAGTATGCGCTTCCTGGCGGAGACCACATAGATACTATGCCTTCAATGATGCTTACAGCATACAACTGATTGTAATACCAGAGCTCCGTAATCAACAGGTAACCCAACCCATGCCAAGACTGAACGCGACAACGCATTCATCGACCGGCTTCGGTCCGCCAGACCGTCCGGTTGACAGGCTCTTCCAAGGCCTGGGGGCTGGCTCCACGTATCTCTCGGTGGCCCATCATTCTCTGCGATCGTCGGGGGGCCTCGGGGGATTCTACAACAGTTCCGCTGGATGGCATTGACACTCGTCGATGTGGTGCGGGTCGGGTCGACAAAGCTGCCCGCTTGGGGGGCTGACCGGACGGCTCGGCTCATGCGGGGCCATCATCCGGTTGACGTTTTGTGCCGTGGCGGAGACGTAAACACCGAGAGCGGCAAGCAGACGATGGAGATAAGCCTCAACCTAATTCCCTGCAGCCCCGTCTCTCTCGTTGCGCCTGTGCGTGCCAGCAATGTTCAAGGAACCGTCCGTCTCCCCTCCCCGCCGCCGGAAAGTTATCCAAACTCGGCCATTTAGAGAAAGTCAAAGTCGGTAACAAGGTCTCCCCCCCCCCTTTTTATTTTTATTTTTTATTTAGCTCGATTTCTGTCTTTCAGATCCCTCGCAACCCGATGCAATCTCAGAAAGAGCCGCCAAAAGTAAATATACTTCAGCTGTCTATCAAAGTTCCCATCGGATCCCCGCAAAGCGGACTGCCACGAACATGGGCTACCAGGCAAGTAGGCATACACTACATACATTTTTAGCGCTTGCCAACTCAGCCCTCCTAGCTTGCCTTGCGCTGTTTGTCCTAGATCACGGTTCTTTCGCATGTGACTAGCGTCAGGGTTGCGGGTTAGAGAAAACACCGTGAAAACTAAACTCGGCCAGCTCGCATTGCCAGCGCATCGCATCTTGAAAATCCCCATGGCATTTATCTCACAGCCCAGCCCATCGGGGCCGTCACCAAACTTTCAAGGGCACTGCAGACCATTCAAGACCCCCAGTCGCCCTCCATCCCGGCTTCTGTCATGCGGCGGGACCTTGGAGCTCTCCGAGATTCCGTCCGAGAAAGAAGAGTCCTCGCGACGCATCAATCCGACGGCGTCCTGTCCTGTGTCACAATCGAGGTCTGAGCACGTGGCGCCACTTGCACGTCAAGCCAGCGCATCCATCCA
Organism: Colletotrichum zoysiae; assembly: GCA_030867305.1. Lineage (NCBI taxonomy): Eukaryota > Fungi > Ascomycota > Sordariomycetes > Glomerellales > Glomerellaceae > Colletotrichum > Colletotrichum zoysiae. The sequence goes on along the minus strand of MU842900.1, from coordinate 149,982 downwards.
CCTAACGACCGCCGCCGGCTACTGTCCAATCCGAATCGGATTTAAAGACATCGACGGGTGTTCCGAGGGGCTTTAATGGAAAGCCGTTCTCGATTTCCATATTAAGGGCCGCTCCCACGAGAGAAAGCTCCCAGCCGGAAACTGGCATTGCACATTACCATGAAGCGCCTCTTGACCATCTTCGCGGCGCTGCGCCTGGCAGACTGGACGTCGGCGGTCGCGCAAAACCCGTGTTCGGCCGACGCCTTCAGGTTTCCCACGGAGCTCGAGGGCGCAGACCTCGTCAGCGTGGCGGCGGACGAGGTCAAGGGCCTGGAGTTCAGCGCGAAGACGCCAGAGGGCCGCGCAGCTATCCCGTCGGCGGGCGGCCTCAGCTTCTGCAACGTCACGGTCACGTACGTACACACGGGCTTCGATGACACGACGCGGGTGCAGGTGTGGCTGCCGCCCGCGGAGAGCTGGAACGAGCGATTCGTGGGTGTTGGCGGCGGGGGGTTCTCTGCAGGGCAGTTTGGCAGCGAGCCGTTCGTCGCGACGTTGGCGCGGGGTTATGCAGGTAGGTTTCAGACCTCTCAACATCTTATCCCTCGGTTACCACCTCCCTATGTAAACCATTTCTTTTTCCCATCAAGGGTGACGACTGACAAAGTGAGACAGCGGGCTCCACAGATGCTGGACATAGCGACAAAGAGTGGCAGGAGGCGCCGTGGGCGCTGAAGGACGACGGCACGATCAATGAGCGGTTGGTGGTCAACTTTGCGCACGTGTCGGTACATGACATGACGGTCATCGCCAAGTCCGTCGTGGAGCAGTACTACTCGAGGGCGCCCAGGTACTCGTACTGGAGCGGGTGCTCGACGGGCGGGCGGCAGGGCATGATGGAAGCGCAGCGGTACCCGGGCGACTACGACGGCATCTACGCCGGGGCGCCGGCCATCAATCAGCCCAGCTTGGTCATGAGCACGTACTGGCCACAGTTCGTGATGAACCAGAAGAAATTCTACCCGCACGTGTGCGAGCTCATCTACATAAGTCAGTTCGCCATCGACGCCTGCGACGAGCTGGACGGGGTTAAGGACGGCGTCATCGCGGACCCTGACAAGTGCGCCTTCAACCCTGCCGACGCCATTGGCCGGGAGCTTGACTGCGGGACGATGAAGATGGCCATGTCGGCGGAGACGGCGGAGATCGCGCGGGAGATTTGGCGGGGCCCGCACGGCGCGGACGGCAGGCCTCTGTGGCTGGCCAAGGGGTATCCCGTGGGCGCGCCATTCACGGGCCGCTTCGGGTTGGGCAACACCAACTGCAGCGTTCCGGCGGAAGGGTGCGTCGGGCATCCGTTCCCGGTGGCGGCGGAGTGGATCCGCAACTTCGTGCGCAAGGACCGAGACTACAACCTGACGGGGATGAGCTTCGGCGACCTGAAGGCGGCGTTTGAAATCAGCCGCAGGGAGTACGACGGCGTCATCGGGGCGGACGATGCGGACCTGTCGGAGTTTCGACGGCTAGGCGGCAAGATGATTAGCTGGCACGGACTGTCGGACGAGTGTGTGACGATGCGGTCGACGCGGGACTACTACGACCGGGTGCTCGCGAGGGATGCCGGGGTGGCCGGGTACTACCGGCACTTCGAGGCGCCCGGGGTGTTCCACTGCTACGGGCTCAACGGCAGCTACTACCCGCTCAGGGGGCTCGAAACGCTGCGGTCGTGGGTGGAGGAGGGCAAGGTGCCCGCGGTGCTAGACGGATTCAAGCTCAGCGGGGGCAACGAGAGCGAGGCGCCGACGAGGCCGCTCTGCGCGTACCCGTCTGCAATCCGGTTCGATGGTGGCGACAAGGACAATAGGGAATCGTGGAGCTGCGTGAAGCCCAAGGATAGAGGAGGCGAGTGGGAGAGAGACGAGCTGTAGACGTAGTGGTGTCGTCGAACACGGATTGTCAGGGCAAGACAGACTATGTATACACACACTTCGTTGGGGGGGGGGGGTTCGTTTGCACTCACCGCATGCCGACGTCCCTGCCGGGTGGAGGCAAAAGGAGTAGGGAACGATTTCCGGGCAGTCGATGGCCAATGAGTGATGGCTAGGCACCATCAGACACAGGATAGATAATCAGATATCTAAACCGACCAGATTGCCATGGTGTACCTAGGTAAACTGCAAGGAGGCCAAGGGAGCGACTTGATGCGGCAAGATTGGCGAACCATCTTACATGATTCGTCCTCCGACGAGGTGGACACTCCGGAGATGCAGTTGCAGTGTATCCCTAGGTAGATGATAGAAGAATGGCGGACAATGCGATCCGGTGGTGTGGTGGTGGGGTGTGGGTTATGGTGCTACCTACCTATGATAAGGTAGGTACCTAAGTTGGCTTATGTAAGACATGGCGACGGCCGAGGACCCTGAAACCTGCAGAAAGGAGACGAGACGAAATGTTTGCTTGTCTTTAGGTTGTCTGTTACAGGTATCTGTAGTTAGTTAGTTACCTGCCTAGCTTTTGTGAGTCCCTGATAGCCGTGGATGGTTTTTCCCCTGACCTGTTTTCTCTGGGGTTCTTCTTTCTTCCCTAAAGTGTGTATTGTCACCCAAAGTGTATTCTTCTGTTTCTACGTAGGGAGTAGTAGGTATCTGCTGCAATTTTACTTCGTTCTTGCTGCTTTCGTTTCGTTATCTCACGATGAGGTAAGCATGATACATACGATGTATATGTAGGCAGGTAGGAAGTGTATTGCACCTACCTACCTACATAGGTAGTATCTAGGTCGGTAGGTGTATGGTATGAACCTAACTACCTACCTAGAGAGGTACCTCGGTACTGTACGTAGATACAGTCCACTCAGCACGGTACAGCAATTGCCTCCTCACGTTCCCTTCCGAGTGCAGCTCATTGGAGCTGAGAGATGCGACTCGGACGTGCACGGTACTTGCTCGCATAGAGGACGTAGCGCCAGGTCAATGTACACAGTCTGTAACACAGTGTCGTCCTCTATCGAGTCGGTTGGTCTTGCTGTCTCTCTCTCCTTCTCTCTCCTTCCGTGCCTGCCGCATCCCCACCCCATTGGCTCCTGCTGCAGGCTCATGGAGTCATTCCACACGCCGTCCGTCAGCCAGCCGAATTTTTCAGGGTCCAAGTCCAGGTTGACCCACCCACGTCCGCAGGCCCAGCCCAGGCTCGTCCTCCCCGCCTTTTGTATCATTGCCCTGTGTCATTCCCCTTCCCAGCCTAGCAAAATCCCATCCTTTTCCTGCCCGCGGCGGCCTGAGACCACAAAGACCATCCATCCATCCATCCATCCATCCATCCATCCATACAAGGAAGGCAAAAGGAAAGGCGAACAATTCGCCCCTCCTCCTTCCCTCCACTCCCCCCCCCCCCCAAACGCCATGCAGCCATGCAACGGCATCTTTCCCTCTTAATAAATCAAACCATCCCGATCCCGATTCCTCCTTCCATGTCTGGAGATCGAACATTTTCACCACCGATCGAGGTCGCTACACATTTCCAACCTTGTATGCATGTGCTGCCCATCACCGCCCACCACGACCGCTACCATCGCCGTTGGACTGCCGCCGACGCCGTCTGTCGCTGACCGACCAAGTCGACCAAGTCGACCATCATCGCTGCTCGCACCATCGGTCGATCTCTCTTCGCATTGGTGGTCCTCCTCCGTCCCTCCGTCGCCTGCTCCTTTCCTTTCTCCCCTCCCCCCCCAAGGGCCCTCCGCCCGACTCCCGCACTTCACCGTGCGTCCCCACGTGCGCACGCCGTCTGCCTCCGACCTGCCCCTGGGCCACCGGTTCGTTTGATGCCTTCCGGCCCCTCCAGTCCACGATCCGCTTCCCTCCCGAGACCCGGGTCGCCCCCCTCGGGCGCCCGTATCCAGGCTACGGCTAACCCGGCCGAGTCGCACGGCGATGCCAGCAACCATGGGCAACAAGAACCGGTCTCTCCGACGAAGCTATCGTGGAACCAGCTCAGGCAATGCGAAAGTCATCAGCGCGTATGTCCCTCGTCCGTTTTCTTATCTGACTTCTTATCGCCCCACCCCTTTACACTTGCATCTTGCTTTGCTCCTCCTCCTCCTCGGTGCATCTGCATGTCCATCTACATGTTCATTTCTTTTCCGTCGGCCGTTCTTCAGCTATTAATTCCCCGTCGCTACAGATTCGCAATGGCGCCAAGCAGCTGCTTCTCCTGACCGAGAATTTCTCCGGCTACAACGCCTCTACCCTCGCCGCCGGCTCCGAGTCCACCAAAGAGCATATCTTGGCCACCGACGATGATCTTCGCCTCATGGCCCGCCTCTCGCACGGCATCGCCCGTGACATCAACGAGATCAAGTCCCTGAGGAAGGACGACCTGAACGCCCTCAAATGCAGAGCCGGCGGAGGAGGCCAACAACAACAACAACAACGACAACAACAAGTCACGTCAAGACTCGAAGCAGCAACTCGCGCTACCCAACCCGGCCACCGGCCTCGCAACAGAGTCGAGTTTGCCTGCCACAAGTGTCACCGAGTCGAAACTCCCGAGTGGCGGCCCGGCCCGGACGGCCCCGGTACTCTTTGCAACGTCTGCGGGCTGATATACGCCAAAAGAGAACGCAAAAAAGGCGAGTCAACGGTGCCGACATTCGGATCCTACAGACTTTCTTGAACATTTTTATTTTTCTTCTTCATTTTCACTTTTCTGTTTTCTCCTTCCACCATTCCCATTACTTTGCACGAGTCGATGGACATGAGAAGCGAGACGCGTATACCAAGAGAACTATTAGAGGTTGATCCTCCATCGCTGCTGGATACCAGGGAAGACGGGAAGCAAAAAAAAAAGGGAACGGCGTTGAGGACACTGCTATTAGGCAAAGATACCCAACGCATTGACAAGCAAGACGATCAGTTTTCTGGTTTCTGGGAACAATGCCCATTTGTTTGGCATGGAGTTTTGGCGCAATGATGGATCATGGATATATCCGACGACAATCAATCCTAACTTGTCTTCTAGACCCATCTTCTAGACCCCTTCGTCATCTGACGTGGTTTGCACTTTGCCTTTTTTGCCCTGCCCAGACAACCTGTCCCTTGCCACTGCACTCCCGCCGCTAGCCGGTTCGTATCGAGATGTGCCATGTCTACCGCAAACTCTCGCCGGGCTGAACCAAGGGCTCACTCTCGTGTCTGACCATCGACACAGAGTGCCCGAGCATCACCCCGTCCGCATCCAACATTTCGCAGGATCCTATTTTTGGCCGACAAAGGGCAGATTGCGCATCCCGCCCGGCGCTAGTCCCCTCGCTCCCCTTATGCGGTTACGGGCAGTACGGACGGCCCAGGGCTAGCTGGCAAAACGAGCAAAGCGGGACAGTCTTCCCCAGATGGTCTCCGCCGAGCCGCCCCGGGCGATGCGGGGGAGGAAAGAACACGGCAGATCAGCCAACACCCCCCTCCATGTCAGCCCACCTAGGAGGAGGGCCTCTGCTCTCCTCCACATCCAATCCTCCCCTCCCAGGGCCAGCGACGATGCCACTGGCTGGCCCGTTCGGGAGGCCGACGTCGCATGCAGCTGCCGGGTTACAGTGAGAATTTCTCGTATTCCCCTCGATCATGTATGTCTTGGATTCATGACCAACACTGCACGCCAATATTCCTTCCGGAGGGGAAGGGCGATCCATCCATCGACGTCGATTTGCCCTACCCGGCTCGAGAGCACACGTGTTCGTGTTCCCGTCTTACACCGTCGCAGGGCATCGTGACGTTGTCTCTTTTTTTTTCAGTCTGAAAACTCATTTCCTTGGCGGCTGGGTGGTGTGCTTTCTCGCCGGGCGAACTTTTGCATTGGCTTTGCTCTCAAGCTCGATTGGGGAAGTATCATGACACTCGCTGATCGACGCCTCGTATTGGGACTTCTTAGTCTCTGCGCCCGTCGCCCGATGACGGATCATGCTCCTGCGGGAGTGGACGCAACGATGGTTTCGGTGGCATGCTTTGATGGGTTGGTGGATTGAAGAATGGGGTATATAAGCCTGGGGATCAGGTCCATCAGTCGTCTTCATGGAGCCGTAGCCATCAGTCAACAGTCCAAGCCTTCAAAATCAGCATATCCCAACATCCAGGACAAACCATCCCTCACAAACCCATCACATCACCCTTTCCCACTTTGGCCTTCTCAAAACAAAACAAAAATATAAAGAAACCCACCACCTCGAAAGAAAAAGAAACAAAAATGCAGCTCAAGACCATCCTTCCCGTCCTCGCCGCGGCCACCCCGATCGCCGCCCTCGGCAAGGCCACCGTCGTGAACAAGTGCGCGGCCGAGGTCTCGCTCTGGTCCGTCGGCAGCGACGTGCGCGCCGCCGGCCCCCTCGCGGCCGGCGGCGGCACCTACGCCGAGACCTTCGCCCGGGACCCGGCCACGGGCGGCCGCGCTCTCAAGGTCACGAGCGCGCGCGACGGCCTGTACACGGGCGCGCCGCAGCTCGTCTTCGCCTACACCCTGGACGCCGCGGGCGGCGGCGGCGGCTCCGTGTGGTACGACCTGAGCACCGTCTTCGGGGACGGCTTCAAGGGGAGCAAGGTCGTCGTCGCGAGCCGGCAGGCGACCTGTCCGGCCATCGTCTGGGAGGGCGGCGTGAGCCCCGGCGGGAGCCAGGTCAAGGTGTGCACGGCGGAGCAGGATGTCGTGCTGACGCTTTGTGCTTGAGGCGACGGCCGGTGAAGACGGTGGGAAGAAGACGGGAACTTGGGGAGGAGGAGTGTAGCCGGCCTCCCGGGAGATCGGTATGGAAGTCGATTGATTCGTACAAGATCAAGTGGAATCATTCTGGCATCTATAGGGTCTCCCCTGACGACAATTACGAGGAAAGACGTGTGTTTGCAAGTTGTGAGATGTAATCCACAGCTTGATTTACAGAACAAAATGGAACAAACAATATATTCCAAGCTCTCTGACCGACTTGATTCCAATGGCCGAATTGCCTAGGTGCTGAGATGCTTGTCTTGACCTGTGCAGTAGATAGAAAGGACCAAACTCGGCACGGCGCAGATCCTGACGCCCCCAATTCATCCGTTGCTCTGACGCAGGTACCCGTCGACGAAAACTGAATCGGCTCGGGGCAATGCGAGTCCGTTCGAGGTCCTACGGCGTGCCTGCCGATGCGGACACAGCGTTGCATAAAAAAGCGCTTGCCTCGAGATCTCTTGCTTTCCCTTACTGCCGCTGCATAGCGTAATGTCCTAGCTTAGGCTTGATCGTCCAGCGGGCAATCAAGTCGCAGTTGCGCAGCGTTCTGCCGATGTGTAGGAGATGGGCCAGACCCCTTCTGTCCATACCTAGGCTCGTGTATCAATGGACGAAAAGTCTAATGTAGGAGTCAAGGCAAGGTGCACAGGAGGGGGAGCATATTGACGACACGAATCTCTGCTACGGACCAGGATTCGGGGCGGAATTACATGCGCGTTCCTGCTTTCGGTTTCCTCCTGCATGATCCATTGCTCGGCCGACGAGCTGGTACCGTGTTTGGCCTTCGGAGGAGGTGTTGGTTGATGGCGGGTTCGAACATCGCTCGCTTGGTCGTCTCTTCTGGCGTCTCTGTGGGCGAAACGTTGACGATTTACAAACTTTATAACTTCCTTGACAACTTCAATGCCCACGGTGCTGGTAATCCGGACTTTGGCATCCCGTGTGTTCGGTGCGAATTGCGCGTTGTCGCGGTGTGGTCGTTAGAACCGCTCTCGATGATTGGTTGTAAGACGAGTGCGTTTTCTGTCCCGAGCATGTTAACGGCTGCACCTGCGGTCCAGGCGCAGATGTGGTCCAATCTCCTTGACAGTGATCACCTGGGAGTCAAATTAGGCCACTGTTATGCAGAGTGCGTGGGTAACGGCTTGGTTATTCTCTTCGCCTTCGCCTCGGACGATGGTGGTCGGGGTGTCCAGGCTGATATATATGGCTCAGCGAAAGCCTATTCACTGCTCGATCAACTGATGATAGACAGTTTAGGATGGAATGTAAGGCACGATAGTGCTTTGAGATTGAACCCTAGCTCCTGACACGGACGCAGACTTTGTAGTTGTACATGTAGTTACAACCTACTTATAGTTTAGCCAACTAACCCAAACAATATACTTGTTAAATACTGGTCCCTTCTAAATGCACCCGTGGTTTTTACGTAAAGATGATATTAACGCTTTATAGTCGTGTTAGTGGGGAGACAGTTCGTCCACTTTTCATCAAGCATTGTACATTGTGTTCTGGTTGCTGCGTAGATCCTGCAAAAACATTCTATTAATATTTCATTGGAGCTTTGTTGGCCGTGGTCTAGTACAGGTTTGGGATATCAGCGGTATTTGTAACAGGTGATGATGTTGAATAGTTGAAACATGATGGCTCCTTCACAGAGACGGCCTTTCTTCATCCTACAGACTAGGGTGTACCGGTCAATTCTGTTGCTCCCAGAGGATCCACCTCGTCGTCGACTCCTATGAATCAACCCCGAATAAGCGTTTCCGGTTTGGACAGCAACACCCACGTAGTAAACGCGGATTCTCAAACGGCTTGAAACTCGTAGCGGCTTGTGGTGCTGGTTAGTAGTTACGCCCGAGGGGCTCGCGCTTACGTGCAGCCCCTAGTATGACGGGCAGTCGTCCCAGACAGCATTCTAGAAAATTTGAGCCCGGGATGCTACTTTTGGTCTCACAGGAATACTGGCCTAGGTCGAAGGGGCGACGAACAGTTGGGGTGTGATGTGGATTCTTAGTTACGGGCGAGGGAGAAATGAAGCTATCGTGGGTGGCCTTCCTGAAAGGGATATCCACTGCCCAAAGTGGATAGCGTGGGTGGTAGTGGACCGCATCGGAGACAAGCCCCCGCTCTCTGCGATTGCCGGCGATGCCCGGCATCACAACAGATACTGTCAGGCCTGCAAAGGGCTGTGCATGTTTTGGTTTCGTTATCCGTATGATACGTGGTTGTCCGTCTATATGCGCCTATATTCCCAAAAGTAAAGAACACGATATAGTTGTCCCTCTTGCGGTGCAACACATCCTATAGAGTAGTCGTGGATGCGCAGGCTCATGAAACGACTTACGTCAGCCTCGGGACGCACTGCATGATTTACGCGATCCTGATATCACTGACAGACTAATAATTGGCCAATTGAATAGATACGCTGTCCTGGCTACTGTCCCCCAACAAGGCTTGTTCCGACGAGGCCGAGGATGCAGTCGAAGGATTCGAACTACTCTAGGACAACCTGCCTTGGAGTTGATGCGCAATAAGACGTTAAGCAAGCTACGTCTACCCTGTCCCTTGTCGCGAGATTGAGGGATCGTACAAACAGGTGATGTGTCCTTCTTTCCATTGGCTGTCCAGTCAGGTGCAGAGTCATTTGCGTCAGCAAGCCAATCTTAACAAAGGTACTGATATAAGGCGGTTCCTCTGTGAGCCAGGCTTAACAATAATTTGGTAATGCGAGCTTGGGTACCCGGAAGGGTGGGGGTGGGCCGGGGCCGGGGCCGGGAGTGGTCAGATGCTGGCGAACATCGTAAGATACAATCCCGATCTCCGCCGGAGGTGTCTGAAGCGTTGCCAGCAGAAAACTCTTTAGTGATTTGTACGAGTTGAGAGAATCGCTTGGCCGTAGAGATCTCCAGAGACTTCTGTCGCTACATCTGCTTAGCTGCTGTGTCGGCCTGGGCGGACCGGACAATCTTAAAGGCCAAGGGCCTGGGCCCCGACGTGGAACCAAACCGGAAAATCCGAGTCTTGGCCTCTCAACATGAAGCTTTCTCATGCACGCGAAGCTGTCGCACCCTCGGGTTTTATCACAAGTAATCATCTCAGCCCGTGGCAAAAAAAAAAAAAACCCGACAGTCCGGTCGTACCACAGAAGCGCGATCTTAAATGCAGACCGTCTCGGCTTCAGTTGCAACTTGCAAGGGACGCATAGGATGGACGCCAGGGGGCTTTCGGCCAACTTGAGACGATGAGGTCCCGATTATTGTCTAATGAATGAATTGATATCACTGCTTGTCGGCCCTACGCAGAGGACGCCGGCGCGGCGTCTCTTCATGAGGCAGGGGGGGCTGTGCAACCTCCCTCCTTGTTTCAGGAGACTGAAACCATGACCCGCAGCGAAGCCGCCTCAGAATGGACTCACTTCCAAGCTCGAATCACCAAACAACAAGTCACAGAACCACGGCAGTTGGGTAGTATCATTCGCTTCAAACCCCCCAAAGCCGAGGCCCGCGCGTCCCGAGGAGGACGTAAAGCGCACGAACTCACCAGACGGCGTGTGTCGGCAGGCATTGAATGACAGCAGTCTCACCCAGCTCGTCGGAGTCGGGCCGTCTCGGATTGGCCAGCGATGGTTCGCAGATCCGCAAATCAGAGTGGGAATTCGCATACTGAGTATGCCAGATACATACAGACAGACAGTGGACTCCCCAGCTCGGCCCAGCCCGTCTGAGGGTGCTCCCCCGACACCACCTTACTTGATGGGACCGCCTCTAAAGCTTGGTAACGCAATTCGCTGCAGTCGCTGTCTCCCCTCCCCCCCCCCTTTTGAAACCGAAATGAGATAGCATGATCCGATTCCCAAGCCCACGTGTATGGAAGATGGCCATACGGACCCAGACGCGCGCGTCGAATCTCTTGGCCCCCCTTACCCCGTCGTCGCGCCCGCCCATGAATGAAATGCGGGATGGCGAGACCACCGGGCCCAGTCAGATTTTCTTGATATACGGCACTCAGAACCACATTTTGTCCAAGTTACTCCCTCTGGCCCGCGTCCTGACTGTTGATCCCGGTGATCGTAGAGCGTCTCCATCATTCCCCCCCCTCGCTTCGTTCTCTCATTGTTATCATTTCCTACAGTCAGCCCATATCACCGTTAATCATGCCTGTCATCGATACACGGCTTATCCAGGAGGGAGTGGTGGTGGTTGGCCATCAGCTGATGAAGAGGAGCGTCGACCACACCGTGCTGGAGACATTGGCCGTCGGTAAGTTTGGTCTTGATAGCGTCGCGCTTGCTTGAGTTCTGTTTTGGCTAATATGGGCTTCATAGTGGGAACGGCTGTTTTTGGAGTCGGCGGATGGATCTATTGGATTAACCGCCGGTAGAGGATCAAACTCGGCTTACGACAGGTACGAGCACACAAGAGACACAGCATATACATGGCATAACGCTAACCCTTGGTCTGTTTGGTAGACAAGCCTCTGTCGAGTCCTCCTGCATCGAGAGCACGCCTGAGAGGTTCCCGACGTCAGCCCCGATGTGCTTCTAATACACGAGCACACGATAATGGTGCAGGACACCAAACGATGCCAACCCACTGCTGAGCATAACGGTCCGGCTCCCTACAACTGGCGTTGTTAAACTCGCCGCAGCCATCTAACTCTTGCCGCACTTGCCTTTCGAGCCCAGAGCGCAAGTCTAGGGCACTCGCCCGCATTGGACGACACGGCCATCCAAAAGTTTTTTGGCTTTGATACTGCAGTCGTCTCACACGACTGATGTTGCATATTAAAAGCGTTCTTTTATCTTGATACCCTCCAATTTTATTGAAGCATTATAATAGTGGGAAACAGTGGCAACTGGCCCAGATGCTGAGAGACAAAAGACAAAATAGTAAAAAGTTTCATTCTCAATTGATATTAAGCATGCCTTCTTCTGAATAGAACAAAGCTGGGATTACTTAAACTGCTTCACCATCAATCAAATTCCCTCAGAGGCTTTCAACTTCCGAGGCCCTGTTCCTTCAGGTTACTCGGTGCTTTCAAACTAATGTCATTGAGACACATGCCTTGATACTTGGTCTTCCTACGAACCGTTACTAGAATCCAGACTTATGAGACATGTTCCCTCTGCCACATAGCTTTCTTTTCCAATTATAAACCAGATGTTATTGCCGTGCTAGATGCGTAAACAATATTCATCTTTTTTTCGCTATATGTTACATTCTTCTTATGATAACTGTATTGGGCAAGTTTGTTGTATGACTTTATAATACGGAAGATGTGATTGTGAGTGCAGTGATTAAACAACTCCGACAATGCTGGATCGGAGATCTTTTGAATCAGGTTTTCTTTAGTTTCATGTCGGAACGTTTCACCAGAAACCCCAAGCACCAATACTCTACACATAACACTTTTCTCATGACCGTTACATAAACGACTGGTTGAAATCAACGTGTTTCTATATAGGGCTGTATGGTATGGTAATATTCAGCAAACCCTCTTCAAATGGTCTCCGACCAATTCTCGCCTGCGCCACTTGGCCGTTCTTTGCTGGCGATAAGCTCAAGTGACATGCGAGCACTTTCATCTATATCGAAAAGTACCAGGCCGAGACTATCGTTCAAGATCCCGCCATTATAGTTCAACTGCTCAAGACGAATTCTTGACCTCGAAGAAGATATCCATCACTACTTGCAGTCTTCCAGGGATGAGTCTCGTCAGATATCGCGTGGTTTTGTGAACCTTATTTGAGCCGCATTAATGTCCGAGCCGTCGCCACGCGCCCTACAGTGACATTTTCCCCAAGTCCCGTAGGCGGTAGTTCAAAGGCTGACTAAATACATCGGGTAATTATATATCTGTTTATTTGAAAAATTAAAATAGCCAAGGTTCACACTCCGGGTTAATTGAGCTTGTCGTCTCAACTTTTGGTCGGCAGCGTGCCGATGACATCTACGCATCATAGACAGAGAACATTCAAGGCGTAAAACCTTGGCCGCCCGTTGGTCATAGTTAAGCCTATGTTTTCTGATTTGCTGCCCAAGGACTGGTTCCTGTGATGCTTGAGCTGGCTCTGCAATCTCCAGATGCTCCTACAGCGAACAAGTGCTACGACGTTCAACAAACCGTCGTTGGTAGACAACGATTCGACGTGATATATAGCTTGTAGAAAAAATGAGATCTAATATTCTTCCTTTGATGGTTCATTCCATCTCTAATACCTGCTACAGATCTATGTTCAACCCGAACTCGAAATCTGACAGCCACAATCCGCGGACACGACTGTGCTTGGACCCGTCGTTGAATTTGCATTATGATACTTCCACAGCCCCGAAAGACTTGCCTGAAAATATTAATCTTAAATGCTCCAGCGCTTTGATGCTGTACCCATGCTCGAAACGATTGAGCAGAGCGAAATCGATGGGATGAAACCCGTAGATGCGATCTATCGACGGAACAGGCAAACTCGCGAGGCAAGCTGTCCAAAAACGGATTCAAGGAGGGCCGATTAAGCCATCATTCCCGGTGAAAAGTTAATCTATATGAGGGTGTGGATGCTACACGTACTACGGCATTGGCTAATTACGCAATCTTGTGATGGAGCCTTTCCATGTCAGCTGCAGCGGCATGTGCAGTCTCCTTCGCAACATCTTGTAGCTTTCTCAACTTTTCACTTCCATTTGCTTGATGGCTTCGAAGCCAGCTTTCTGAATTCCCTTGGTATCTGCTACTGTAATGGCAGAAAGGACAATACTTGCAGATACTGTAGGAAGAGAAGATCGAACTTTGACTTCTAAGCCACATGAAGTCTCGTCCAAGTCCTTTGGTTAACCTAGCGTCCGGGCGCAGCGTTTCTGCTCATTTGGATAACAATCGACAGCCCATGGCTTACTAACAGCATGTCCCTTCAAAAGAACCCGATCCGCACAGTACTTTTAGGGTCATGGCTCACTCTAAGCCGTTCAGCGCGTGTTCGTCTCCATCCCTAAAACCCCATCATTATAAGATGACACATCAACCATACCCTAGTTACTCACTTAATAGTTTCATGATTGCCCTCGTGCCTTTTTTGGCATGACTAAATCACTATGTAAATTTGAGATCTTTCAAATATAAACGAAATTTGCCTCATAAAAAATTGAATTAAGGCATAGACTTCACAAACACGGACCGAGAACAGATAGCGGTGTTTGATCTTTTGGTTCTTAATTGTAAATACGCTACATCGTGTCTCGTAAAAGACTTTCTGTCCACTTGAATGTCCCTTAATACAAGGTAGTATATTCACTGTTTCTAGTACGGGTTGCTCTCACTCCACGTATTCTGACAGCTACGACGTCCTGGTATTACAAACAAAAACAACGCCGAAAGATCACGCTCAGACTAGCCTCCCTCCCGGCAGGTACGAAAAATGATGGCTGATGATGAACAAGCTCTTTAATTGAAGAAAAACAAATCGCCTTACACCTCGTTGATGAAATAGCGAGCCTGGTTTATGCCGGATACATCTGCAATGTAACGAAGGCGGCCCCTCAAATACCGTCTCTGCCTCGGTGTAGCGTAATCGCTCTTGATTGCTATAGCAATGGGCCACATGACGATGAGGCCAGCCTCTCCTTTGAGCGGGTCATCTGGCTTGGTCAAGCCGCAGGGAAACTGGGAGACGACGACGCCGTATGCGTTCCAACTGCAAAAGTATGGAACCCCAGAGACGATGTTGCGGACACAGTCAGTCGCCAACCGAACGAGCGTTTCGTAGTCGTCCAGCTCCCCCAACTCCTCCTCCCCAGCCGAAGCCAGCCATGAGCTGCAGCGCATCATTGTCGCAATGAGGTTGAGGTGGAAACACCACGATATGATATGGAGGACGGCGACGGGGAGGTTGTAGAACTTGTAGACCGGACCCTCGAATGTTGGCTCCGTGTCGAGCTCTTCGTCGGTTCGATCGAATACCCATTCCGCGACCTCGGCCTTCCATTGTGGATTAAGGTTTTCTTGGAGCTGGCGGAACTCGGTCTCTAGCGTTCTGCATTCCCCTAGTAACTCGACCATTTCATGGATGGCCTCGGGCCCCGGGTGGTGCGCTTTGGCTATCAGGGAGTCGACGCTTTGCTGGAGTCGGGTGAAGCGAAGGTTCATGTTCGCTGTCTCGAGATTCACCTTTTGAGTTGGTTCCTTGTTCAGCAGCCATGTATACTCGGACACATCCGTCTCTTTGAACAGATTCCGTATCAGGATGCACTGGTTGCGTGTCAGGGAGAACATTTCCCGGCCCTCCTCGGTCTCAAGGCACCTTTGGCCACGCATCCGGATTAGTTTGGCGGCGCCTTTGATATGGCTCATGTATTCTTTCATTGAGTCCTTGGACGTCAAGGTCTGCTGTCGTCAGTCCATCAAGTATAATTACGGCCAAAAGTTGGATGCTCACCTCATAAAAAGCGAGCATGAGTACTGCTCCAAGTGTTTGATCGTTTTCTACCTCTATCGGGTCTGCGATTGCCTGTCCCACTGCTTTCAGAGCATTGACGTGGTGTTCCTGAGCCCGTAGTAGAGCGGGCCCTCTCATGCCCTTGGACTGCCGCATCGCCAAGGATGCCATGGATGCTGCCTTGAACGCCAGCGATAGACACACAGAGATATTTCCGCGTCCAAAATAGCGAGGCAGGAAGCTGTAGTAGCCGCGGGCCGTTGATGTCATGGCCACGTTTACGAACTGGGATAGAAACAGACAGGAGGCCTGCTCGTCGAGTGGATTCATCAGACCACCGGGGACATTTTTGAAACATTCAACCAAGTCGCCTTCCTGATCACCGATCCTGAAAGATGCCGAATTTCGTCTCTGGGAACCCAATGATGTTGTTCGTGATGATGCCGTCCCCGGTAGTGGGTTGTCGAAATAATCTACGGATGATCCGGAACCGGGCAATGTCGAACTGTCCATCGAGTGAGGGGCATAAGAAGTGGACGTGGTGGTTTGCTTCAACCTCTTGAGCCTTTCTGCAGACGTCTTCGACTGATCTCGACCAACAGGCCCATATCCAGGGCAGTGTCTTTTCGATTTCGTACATCTCATGCAGAACGGCTTGGCCTCGTCACATTTCACCTTCCTTATTCTGCACAACTTGCAGCCACTGGACGGCTTGCCTGTATAGACCATAGTTGCCATATACCGTGGTAACACTGGGTGGTACGAATAACTCGTGAATGTAAATGGGCGACGAAGATGGATGTAGACGGTTGTAGTCTCTTGGGATTCATGAGAGGGGCTGGCAGATATTAATCTAGAGGGCTCAGACACAGACCACAATGAGGGGTGAGTGTTTATTTCTCAAACCATGTGATGTGAATCATCAGGATCAAATCCGTCCAAAGAGTACGTCTACTAGTCTCAAGCGTGTCTTGACATGACGGGAAGGACGATAGCCGCTGGCTTGAGCACAAGCGTCCGAGGACTGCAGTGCATAATGCGAAGCTAGTGCCCCCAGCTCGGAGTGCGTCTATATACTACAACTTATCGCCACCTGTACATTTCATTTGTCGATTCCGAGAAGCGCTTTGCGCATTCGGGATTTCAATCGCCATGCTAGTCATTCTTTGCTCGATTTATTGCCTCGGCAAAAACGTATTGACGTAAACGATCTGAGACATAACTCTACGTCTTCGAACCATAAAACCTATCCCTCCAAACGTTGCTAGAGAGGAAACCGTGCACGCTGTCATTGAGTGACAGGTTCAACTGCATTTTGGAGCGCTGGTGCTCTTTGACCGTTCAAGTTGCTCGCTTTCGGATGGATGAAAAGCAAAAACGTTTCACAGTTTCAGAAGCGGCTAGCCTTACCCCCTTTCCTGGCCTCGTTCTCGGCCGAGCGTCCTAGGGTTGTTTCGTTTCAAGAAGACGATGACAGATTTGAAAGATTCCAAAAAGGTCAAGAATTTACCCGGAGTTGACCAACCCGGCGCATTCCTCCAACAAGCTACTTTGGACCGGGGGGAGGGGCAAGACGAACGTTGTCTGCCACGAAAAGGCGCACCGAACCGGATTGCAACGGATTTCAGAGGATTTCAGAGGACTGCATTTATAGCTTCATGGATCAAATATGACCGAATGTTAAGGTAATGGCATTGAAAAGAAGAATAATCTCAGTGATAACGCGCAAATATTTAAGCATGAACAGTTTTTAGTGTCTGATGTCTTCCTGATAAGATTTGTATCATCTGGACCCCTTGAGGGTACAACCATGACGAAACTATTACACCGGAAGGCGTCGTATTCTGTTGTTTATTTTAAGTAAAAGGTGGAGGACGTAGCTATAAACCTATTAAATCTGCAGGTTCATTTGGTTTGATGAATGGCTGTGGTCATTTCAAGAAATTCCAGCCTATCCCCGAGACGCAGCTGCTTCACTTACATGCCTGGCCAAAGACACATGATTTATCATTTAAGCGCACGTGCGGAGAGCTCGGACTTGTTCATTATTAATAAAAATCAGCGTTCAGGGCATGCAAGTCGCGAATGTGACTACATGGTCTGCTGTGCCGTTGCCGAGGCACGAGCATTTTCCCAGCTAATATCACCATACACTGGAGATGAACAAATCCTTTCCAGGTACGGTACACATGATACATCTGGACAACATTAAGGTCAGAATGTACGAATTTATGCCCTCATCTGGATCTATAATGTTTTCTGTTGTATTGAAGTTGGCCCTGAATCTTGAAAGATACAACCACGATCCATCATTGAGAAAGCAACGACTTTGGTTACATGGTCCAGTGACCGCAAGGTGGAAAGAGGTGGGCGGCGGGGAAATCTTGGAACCCAATACCTAGGTGGCCGACGTTGGCCGAAGGCGCTAGGCCAGGAGCCCTGCGTTCAGCAAAATCGTTGGTGGCATGCTCAAAATCAAACACGAGGATGCGAACAGTTGAGAAGCTTGACAAAGGCATGCATCCATCCGTTCCTATTCCAGTCCACCACGTGACGTTGGTGGTGGGGGTGGGGGATGTCTGATCCAGATCCGAGGCTCAACCGAGCAACCATGAGGAAAGAACATTGTGCCCCACGTTTGGTTCCTTCCCTTCCCGAGCCGAGCCCAGCCACGCGATAGAGGTCTGGTCTGTCTTCCGATCGCCCGGAAGAGAACATGGTGGGGCGCCGTATCCACGTTCCAGCCAGTCAGAGGTCTGCAACCAGAGGAAGACTGGAGTCAAGCCACATACGAAATCCGTGCAGAAGGAAGGAGCGAGCAGCTAAAGGAAAAAAAAAAAAAAAAAAAAGGCTCTGGGCTGTTGCCGGCTTGTACCGTACCCGTTTCCGTGTTGCCTTGGTTTTTGCGGCATTTGACCGACCGACCAAACCACTCTGCAAAGAATACCTTCTCGAAATCCCACTCTTTTCCCATTCTTCCACTCCCCAACTCCTCCGAATACCCGAACACATCTTTTGCTCCGCGAATACCCTCACGAGGCACCCACGACCGCCACGATGCTTTCCCGAGGATCCGCCCGCACTGCGCAGGTACGTCTGTCTGTCTCTGTGATTCCCGCGCCCAATTGGGGGCGCTCTTATCGCATGACATTTGGCCCCATTGCCAGACAAGACAGATACGCCTAAACACACGGACTGACGGCTAACCATGACGCTCCTCGACAGATTCTGCGCACCGCGCAGCCCGCGCGCGCCTACGCCACGGTGGGCTCCGACATCTTCAAGCCCACCAAGTTCGGCGGCAAGTACACGGTCACCCTGATCCCCGGTGACGGTATCGGCGCCGAGGTCGCCGAGAGCGTCAAGACCATCTTCAAGGCCGACAACGTGCCCATTGAGTGGGAGCAGGTCGAGGTCTCGGGCCTCAGCACCAACACACCCCAGAAGACCGAGGAGCTGTTCCGCGAGTCCGTCGCCTCCCTCCGCCGCAACAAGCTCGGCCTCAAGGGTATCCTGCACACCCCCATCGAGCGCTCCGGCCACCAGTCCTTCAACGTCGCCATGCGCCAGGAGCTCGACATCTACGCCTCCATCTCCCTCATCAAGAACATCCCCGGCTACCAGACCCGCCACGAGGGCGTCGACCTCGCCATCATCCGTGAGAACACCGAGGGCGAGTACTCCGGCCTCGAGCACCAGTCCGTCCCCGGCGTCGTCGAGTCCCTCAAGATCATCACCCGCGCCAAGTCGGAGCGCATCGCAAAGTTCGCCTTCAACTTTGCCCTCGCCAACAACCGCAAGAAGGTCACTTGCATCCACAAGGCCAACATCATGAAGCTGGCCGACGGTCTCTTCCGCTCCACCTTCCACCGCGTCGCCAACGACTACCCCACCCTCGAGGTCAACGACATGATTGTCGACAACGCCTCCATGCAGGCCGTCAGCAAGCCCCAGCAGTTCGACGTCATGGTCATGCCTAACCTGTACGGCGGCATCCTGTCCAACATTGGCGCCGCCCTCGTCGGTGGTGCCGGCATCGTTCCCGGCTGCAACATGGGCCGCGACGTCGCCGTCTTCGAGCCCGGCTGCCGTCACGTCGGTCTCGACATCAAGGGCAAGGACCAGGCCAACCCCACCGCTCTGATCCTGTCCGGCTCCATGCTCCTCCGCCACCTCGGCCTCGACGACCACGCCAACCGCATCTCCCAGGCCATCTACAGCGTCATTGCCGACGGGTAAGTCGAAGAGTCGACCGTCCGGTCTTGGACACGTAACAAGTGAACCGCTAACAGTCGCATAGCAAGGTCCGCACCCGTGACATGGGCGGTGACGCCACCACCCACCAGTTCACCAAGGCTATCCTCGACAAGATGGACACCTTGTAAATGTTACCGGCTACATAAACACCCACCCCAAACCTCTGTAGCTATTAAAGAAGCACCTACTTTGGCGCCCCGCCTTCTTTCCTCGCGAGAACCTCCGCCAACAACCCCGTTCTCGCCTGCCCGGCGAAAGGACGGGGGGGAAACGGAGATAGATACCACTCCATGTCGCTCGAATTGCATAACCAGCGGAGGCCTAGATTTCTGTTTTGGACACTGGGAGGAGGCTCGTTCTTGCTGGGAGATTGTAGTTGTACCAGTTGTACGTAGCATAGGAGTCACGCAAAGCATATGAGTTCCTTTTTCGTCGTTTGACACTTAGTTGACCGTTCCCTTTTTGTATGCACCTGATCGATGTTGGCATCTTTCAATCGTGACCCTCATTGTGCATGTTTGAGTTTTGCCTGTTGTAAGCCGCCAACGACGGATGCAAAACACAAGTGGTTTGCGAGCTCTTTCTCTGTCTGCAGTTCCGTTTTGCATGTCCCGATACATCACCGACGACGCCAGCCTCGCGTGACGCGTCCGCCCCAGCGCCTCAATCGCCCCTTCAGCCTCGCACTCAGCGGTGGGTTGGCCCGACATGGGGGGGTCGGATTCTCGGAGGGGGAGACGTTTTTTTCGGATAACATCGGCATTCCGAGCCCGCTGCTCGGCCGCCGAAGGGATGTCTCGGCCATTTGCGCCTGGGGTCTCGGACTTGCCGAGGTTAGGCGAGGGTGGATTGCGCTGAAGAAGAGTGAAGAAAGTGGGCCAGACGCCCTTTTTCTTTCCAGAGACATTTGGAGTTAGTTGTGTGCGTGTGTGTTGGGTTGAGTTGAAGAGTCTGTGTGAGAATTGACCCGACTAATTCACGGCTATGCTGTCATAGTAAGTAATGCCCGACAACGCGCCATCAGCACTTGCATGAACTAATTATCGGTTAAGCGACTGCCGCTCCTGAGACGGCATGAGCCTTGCTAGGGCAAAATAGATAACACTCTTTTAGCTTCTTAGAGCTAAGCTAGCATTATCGTCAACATAGAGCAGGGCAGCTCTAGCACGAGGCTAATTATATGCATCTAGTGTGTTATGGCCAGCGTTGCCACAGAGCGCTGGTCCACGTGTATGCTCGCACGACAGTCTAAAACATCCCAGAATGTTGTCATGGCCCGGCTGCATGGCCAGAAATAGAAAATAAAAATAGAATAATCCCCAAAATCCAATGGAAGGACGAATTCGTCGTGGAATGAGAGTGAAGAGAAGATGTCAGATATCTGTTTTCACCTTCGAAGTCACGCGGTGCGTTCTTAGGATTCTCAAAGTTTCATTTCAGAGTGCTGGCTGTATGCCTGTCTGCGGCACTTCTCTCCGCTCGCTGGTGAATCTATCGCTCTAGGTGCCCTCCAATGCCATCTAACCTAGATAGGATATCCACCAAATAGAGAATCATCTGACTCTCTGGCACCTTTATGAGACGCAAAAGTCAAGAGCCCCGGTGTCATTTGGTCCCATGCACGAAATTTCCCAGAATCCATCCGTTGATGCACCGATCACCCTCTACTAAAAGGGTGGCTCTCCAGCTCGGGGCTTTTGACCCCAAGACTTCGCCTTATTCTTGGCAATTTGGGCCGTAAGCCTGTTGAAAACCGGCTTTGACATTCCCTGAACTCCCCCGAAGTCCTCGTCTACGACGAGGTGGGGACCTGGAGAAACGGGCACCGAAGTAGGCGTCTGAGATCCAGATGCAACTCGGTGCGAAGGGGTGTCCAAACCCCAATTATTCACGTTCGAATCCTCATCCTCAAAAGTCGAGACACCTATACCATGATTACTTCCAGCCGGGTTAGAGTGAACGCCGATGGGTACATGGGCCGATGGGTCGTTCATGGCCGCGGCAAACTTCTCGAAATCGGGGAGCAAAGGTCTTGTTGACGCAATGGTAGTGACTGTGGTTGATCCGTCGGAAGCTTTGTTTGAGGGTAGAATCAGTGACTGTTCAGCGTCTCCTTGGAGCCCGCCATCGTCGACGATGGCCTTTTCATCTTGTTGCTCGTCGACGATGACCTATCGGCATTCTTGTCAGTACCGTTCTTCTCGCTATTCGCTCTCTCCGCCTTGCTTTTCAAGTATAGATTCACCTTGCGCTGGTCAACCCAGCCCGTAACTTCATACAAGAGATCCGCGCTCTTCTGAGTGTACGGGTGGGGGCTGTCGACGTTATAGTGCTCCCATGCCTTCCACGACTGGACCTTATCCATCACCCAGCCTCCATGATACCACACTTGAATGGCTCCCGACTGGCGGTCTCTCCGGTGGAGTACTTCCTTGCGTTGATCAGGGTCGTATGCCATGTACTCGACGGAGTTATCCCAATCGGCTGTCTTCTCCCAGACGATACTTTTGCGGTCAAGCATATCTTTGAGGCCGACGGTGTCCGGGTCATTTTGGTCGCATGCCGCCAACATCTGCTCCTGAAGAAGCTTTTCTTCACCTTCGCGCTCTTCGGTGGTCATAAAAAGCTGCGCATTCTCGGGGGCGAGAATGGAAAGGTCGGCGGTCTGGTAGGTTGGTAGGAACGGCTCTTGGAGTTCTCTGAGCGGCGCACTACACGGGTCTGGTCTGAACGTCACAGCCCGTCCTTCCGCAGGAGCCGTCCATAGACTCGACTCCAGGATGCTTTCGCGAACAAGAATGGCCGACTTAAGGCTGGAAAACGAAATTTCGAAGCTTCCATCATCAGAGTAGGCGAAGTGGGTGATGACTTCGGCGAAATTATGTGCCAGACCTGCGCGCTTGAAGATGGTTTCGAGATAAATGACTGGAAATCCAATAACAGCAAGGCAGCGTGTGGAACCCGCATCTATCGAAGCCTGCACACTCTTATTCAAAGGATATGAGTCTGTGGCTGGGAGACTGATGCGTACATTAGCAAAGATGCCATTTGGGGCAATGAAGCCAAACTCGCGGGAACAGGAGTATTTGTAGAATTTGAAGGCGTCCTCAGCAGTGGTGAATTCAATGTAGGCATGGTTGTAGTTGAAGTCACCGGTACCCATCGGAGCGGTGTGGGCGTTGAGGATTTGGCCACCCCGGACATGCTCCAGGACTCGCTGGATATGGACCTCGTCTGGAAGACCAGTCATGATAACAATACGGGAGGCTGTATCTGGAGTGCAATCGTCGGCAGTTAGTCGTTGGTCGTTCTGATTTCGCACATAGCGAATGCCGTACAGAAACATACCCGGGATCTGTGAGTGTTGATGGGCTCCGGGAGCCCCTTGGTGATTGCGCAGTGCCCGCTCTCTCTGGAAAGGAGACTCCCATATGTCGTTGGAGTCCTCCTTCCACTCGAGAAGGTCAGCGTTGACGTGATCAGAATCTCCCGGTTTCGATGTTTTTGAGCCGATGGATTTTGGCTGCTCTGGCAACTGGCGCGAGAGTTGCTGCAAAGGCTGCTGAAGGTTCGACTTTTTGCAATCGAGATTGTCAGACCTGATGAATACGGCTTCTGTAGCAGTCGGTGGCGGAAGATCAAGTAGGCATTCTGTATAATCTCCGGGCTTGCTTTGAGGAAGCAACGTGGGCGGCGAGACCTCATCGAAGGATATGAGAAGGTCTTCTTGGGCCGCTACCTTCCCATAGTTGGACCGCGATGCATTGTCAGGAGAAATTCCAATACTTTCAAAGGAGGCCATGTGCTGGGGATTGTCAGCGACAAAAGCGCGGAGGAATGCTTCGTACGTTTTGTTGCGCTCCACGGCATTGAGGAGGCCTGTCTGGAGCTCCTGCAACCGGCTCTGGAGGGGCTCCTGGTTTTGTACAACTCTGTTATACTTTTCCTTGAACGCTTCCAGTTGAGTTTTGTTGTAGTCAAGCTCCTCTTGCAACCCGTGCAAGAACTCTTGATCCAGTTTGCTACGTTCACTGATATCTGCGGCATATTGCTGGGCCCGGCGTCTGAGAAGTTCAGCTTCTGACAGTTGTGCTGTCAACTTCTCAATGGTAGCATTGCTCTGCGAGGCTTTGCACTTCAAATCCTCGTTGATGCTGTCAAGACGATCATGCTCGCGCTTGAAAGTCTCGTGGTCGTGTTCGAGCTGCTTGATACGGGCTGGAAGGGATGTAATCATGTCGTCCGACGGGCAGTGACTCTGACGAGCATCGAAAAAGGACAACGGCGAAGAGCTCGGCGGGGAAGTTCGATCTCTGGTTAAGGAAAGGCTAGGGCCCACGTCAGCGATTGGGTTCAAATGGGTATAGGATGGCTGTGGTAAAACCCAGAGCTATGACTTACGAGCCGGTGGAAGTGGACACAGCCGACGCAGGATCCAGATGGCTTTCTGTGCGAGTTTGGGCATGGGAACTGGGATCAAGCGACTGAACCTCGTCGGTACCGTCAGTTCCGGGACGATCAGAGTGTTGGTTCATGGCATTAACGATCTTCTTTGTGAGATCGGTTCCGGGAGGAATATCGCCGTTATCAGAGGAACCAAAGTCGATGAGGTTGGGGAAATCCGAATCAGTGACCGGAACAGCGAATGTCGGCAGACCGGGGTTACCGGCGACGCTTCGCTCGTCGTTGGTCCAGCCGTTGTCAGTAGACACGTAGACCGTGGATCCATCGTCGTCTTGTGGCTGGCCGATGATGCGACCGGGGAAGTAGGAGTCGAATCTATCGACCATTGTGAATTATTTCTGCGCTTCCTGGATCGATGCTCGGTGACGTGACAGCTGCATGGGTCACGTCTGTCGACTAAAAGCTTGTACTGTTTTCAGAAAAAGCACTGCAAAACGAAAGATGTTAGTTGCTCATAAGCCGCTGTCTCGTAGAATCGTGGAAAGGATATAGAAGAGTATGCAAAGAAGGCCGCTCCTGGGTGTGTATCTGTGTCTCTGGACGAGACTTTTTCTGCCAATCTGGGAAGGGCTGGGTCATTGAGAACTCGACGAGCAAAGGTGAGAGGGGAAGCCTCCGTACTTGTGAGAGGGAAGAAGTCAGAGAACGAGGTGCGCCGGCGGTTTTCCTTTGGGTCTGATCCGGCCGCTCATGCAAAAAAGGAAGGAACTGGGTGCTGGTGCTAAATTGGGGAAGGACAGAACGGGTTCATGGCAAGAGCAAGAGAAGGACGGAGCGAAGATGAAAGTGGAAAGAACTGCCCTATGAAGTAAGGGTGAAGTTGCAGTTGGGGCATCTTGGCAATGGATTATGGAAGGGTGATATGGATACAGATATTGGGAGTGAAACCTACCTCGCCGTGCCGCTTTTTCTCGCTGCGTTGGTTTGATGAATCGCCACTTGCTGAGGTATATCTGTTGCAAGCCGAGAGGCCTTGATGGAGGCGGCTGAAGTAGATCGATGCGTACTTCTGGGTGCGAAGGGGAATGTGCTGATTTTTAGGCACCGCGATCGCCCAACAACTTAAAGTCGTACTTTGTTCGATTCCGTTTCTATATGCGACGCATGCGAGTCTGCAGCGTGTGCGTGGTATGGGAAGTGGTAGGAGACGAATTCTAGAGGTGAGAGTAACCCACTGTTGGCAACAGCTCACCTTGTTATAAAGGAGACTCGGAAGATGACGAAGGCAAGTGAAATTATGCCGTGAAAAAAAAGGCCGCCTAGGAAGCGGAATTACCAAGCCAGAATGAAGGGAAATAATTTGATAATAGAAGTAAGAGACACTCCCAACTGGAGATGGAATGGTTAAGATGCCCCAATCCCCAGTGATGAGACATGAAAATGGGGGAAAAGCCTGAAGTCAAGGTTGGCGAACGATTGAAATAGGGGGTGAAAGTGAACAAACAGAGAGATAGAGAGAGAGAAGTGAAAAGAACCTGGGCTAGTAGAAGAGTTTACCTAAGAATTGTTCAAAGGAAACAGCCCGCCTGCAAGACGGAGAACTCATCTTCAGAGGCCGGGTGAAAAGACGCGAAGGTTAACAAAGACTAGACCTTTTAATATTACAGTATTCGGCCCTCTATGAACATCAATAAGCGCAATTCAAGAAGCAATCAGTTGCGAATTCAGAGGACAGGTTCTGTGGAGAGAGATTATAAGAGAACACCAGGGACAAGACAAGTAGAGACAATAGTGAACAATGCGACCCACTCTATTGAGAGCCTTGAGAAGCTAGGAAAAGGAAACAAGGTTGACTTTTGCAAGAGCAGCAAACGCTATGCAACCAAATTGATAAGACATGCGTTTCTCAGATTGGAGCTCATTGTTTGTGCGGATAATGTGCATCGCATATGCTACAAACCAGTGCAAGCCAGCAAGTTGAAACTGCTCCAGATCGACTAGTACAACCACAACATGCGGACGGCAACCCCCCCCTCCAAATGATGGAAAAAATATCGATTGTTTCCCTATCTTGAATGGACTGACGATAGAACAGTGTGCGATTGAAGCTACAAGTGGTCCGCCAATCACTTACAATGCCGTTTTAAGTCCGCCTGTGTTGGTCATGCACGACATCACTTCCGACATTCCAAGTGAGGAAGACACTGGCCGTGTCCTTCTGGATTGGCTGAGCATTGAAGCTTAGTATTGATCGGCCGATGACAAGACGATAGTGGAAAACATTTTCTTCTGGTATCTAGGTAAAAAAACCCTGCTTGGGAGAAAAGGAATATAGCAAAACAAAAGGGGGTATGTGTGCTTCCCATCTTGACGCCGCGCTCTGATATGTTGACCAGTAACACAAAAGGTCTTGCAGCTAAATGAAATTGCTCATGCATCTCGCGCCTCAACGACAAAGTCCCGAACCATGTTGAGAAACCGCTCCCGGTACTCGGTGGGGTTGGCGGTGATGCTCATGGGCCCGTGGCCGGCAAAGACGTTGTACGACTTGACGAGACCCGTCATGGCCTTGGCGCGGAACTTGTGTTTGGCCCAGAAGAAGTCGAGCACAATCATGCGGTAAGTCCAATTGCCGTCGACGTCCGTCAGGCCGGTGCGCCACTCGTTCGCGTTGGACTTGATGGTCGGAACATCGCGCGCTTCGTCCATGACATTGGGGCCCGGATAGCGGACCAGGAAGAGCGAGTAGTCGACAGCGTTGTTCTCGGCAAGAAGTTGAGTATCGGCCTCGAGGAGGTCGAGCAGCTCCTGCTTCTGGGCCGACGTCACTCGGATCTTGTCGTCAAACTCGTCAATCAGCCTCTCCTTGACGCTCTGCGGGGCCAGGTGGCCGTTGGCGATGTCCCGCTCGGGGAAGAAATAGTCGTTGGGCTTGAGATCGTACGTCTCCCACTGCTTCTTCCTGTGATCCGTCTCCTCCTCTTCCTTGCCGTACAGCAGGTTCTCCATGATGATGTGGTGGGTGGGCGCCGTTCCCAGGATGCCGCCGAGGGTGGCTATCGAGGTGTAGACCATGTCGGTGATTCGCACGAGAAGGCTGTGCGGGTTCTTCTTCATATGGGCGACGTAGGCGCCGAACAGGTCATGGGTGAAGAACTCGTGCTCGAAGCGGCGGGGCAGCGATTTGATGAGAAACTTGCCGTCGGCGGTGGTGAAGAAGGTCGAGCCGCTGTAGCCCAGGTCGCCGACGGGCTTGAGATCGGATTCGTGCCCCTTGCCCTTGGCAGCCTTCTGTGCAAGGTGGAACGAGTTTCTGTACTCGTCCTCATCCAGCTGCCAGACATTGTGGCGGAGCTCGAGGAAGTCGGCGGCACGGTAGCGGGCGAGGGGGAGGTGAAAGACAGAGAGGAAAGTGGCTAGAAGGCGGAAGATGCGTTTTTGGAGGCTTGGCCTGTCCGGATTGTTGGGGTCGCCGGAGATGGCTGCAAGAATCGAGGAAGATATCGAGGTGCTGCGGATTTGCATCTCGGCGGATGGCAGGCCTCGAGCCTGGAGGGTTGAGTATTTGCTGGATTATCGTGAGCGAAGATGGGATGGGACTGTTTGGGGAAGTGATTTTAGCTACCTGATGTAGGTAGGTTCCATTAAGGGATGAAGGGATGGGAGCTCAAACAAAGCTTTGGCGGGGAGCTACCGACGTTGACGTCACCTCCCCCCCCTTTCAAACAAAGTCCCTCCCTGTCTTCTCTACACAAACTAGAGCGCATACAGCAGTCCACCACCGTGTCACTCTTTTCAAATTGCCACCCTGCAACCGCGCCTACGCGCCTTGGGAGTTGTGTCGCAGTGGCTCGGTTGCCTTTCTCCGTCTCATTCATGTCGCCGCATCGCGAAGATTCTCAGTAGAAAGCCTCAGGAGGAATCGGCGACACCATAACCACCAAGGGAGCTTACAGATTGTCGCGCCGTTTTTACTCAAAATTGCAGTTCAGCATATAGAGACTTTGCAAAAGGATGATGAGGTATTGAGGTTTTTCATCATTTACCATTGCACATGAATCTTTAATAAAGACAGGGACTGGGGGATCTGGGAGTTCCAGATTGAGTTATTCGCAGGCTAAGGAAAGACACATCTTGCTGATCCCAGGACTAAGGGGTCTCAATCCTGCGGCGGAACAACTCTTTTCCGTTCGGGCTATTTCCTTCGGATTAATCCAGAATCCCACCTACAGGCCCACCCGTAGATACTGATAGATATTTAAGGAACCAAAAACTTCTGCAGTAGATTTTCGCAGTCTTTACTTCAATTCCTCACCTTGAGACATTTTGAGGCCTTTCAGTCAGGTGTTTCTATTTGGTGTTTCTTCTCTTATGGTAAGTCAAAACTTATATTTTCCTACTTCGTGTTCCGTGATGAAATTTCCCTTGTATTCGCAGTTTCCACGCAAGCCGTCGCAAGAGCCTTTTGACGTGCGATGAGCGTATAATACTTCCTTGGATGTCTGAGAACATGCCAACTCCCGTTCTTTTGTGTGCCTCCAGTGTTTTCGACACTCGGGTTGCTAACTTAGAACAGGTAAAGTTAAACTACCTACGCCAGTAGATATAGAAAATGGCGATGTGCTCTAATCATGCGCAGCTTGTGTGAACTCCCTTTCTCGAGCTGTTCTCCAAGCTGAAGCAATGGAGCAAACACTACCAAGCCAATGCTTCCTAGAAAGCTTCTCAAGGCTATTCATCCCCCGCTTGCTAGCTGTGATGAGTATGTTGAATGACTATTTTGTATAGCCGCATTTATGTTGCAATCTGACCGCGGCAACAAGATGGACGATCTTGATACATTCAATTTGCCTGGAAAGGCCTGCATCACTGTTAAATCCTGTACGAGGGAGAAGCTTGCCAGAACCCTCTCGACCTGTACTGAATGCGTCTTTTCGGCAGCGATCGACCAGCACCCTCCACGTGTATTCTTATGTGCCTGAAGCAAGTAGATCTATTCTCGTGTGATTGCTCCGGCTTCAGACAAACAGCGCGATGATGAATAATTGCTTACCTATGATGGTGTTTGACTATTATGGAATCTGCTGTAAGTATTAGTCACTATGATGCCTGTTCAAGGTCGGAAGGGGTTCGAACCGATCTGTTAGATGCCTTGCTGCTTTGCGTGGGCACACAAAGCCCGCAACCTATCAAAAGCTTGTCCTACATACTCTGAGAAGATGGGTATGTGACGGCTATTGCAAAGGTCTATCTATATACCCATGGTGCACCTAGCTCGTCATCTCTGAAATAGCTGCATGCACACCCCTCTTCGGATCCAGTTACGACATTCACTCAAACTAAGGTCCCTTAGGTCTTTTGCTGCGTGCAAGTTGAAATCAGTTCTGACATATTCGTGATGAGGTCCATGTTCCATTGGTCCACAGATCCCATGCAGTATGCTACCTCTAATTTAAGTGAGGCAGAGCGGTCCGCTGTGTTGAGGGACAAGTTGACGTCCAAGAACAGCGCAAAGTGGTTTCCTCGGTGACCGACGATGGTGTACCTATCACCGCCGCCGGGCGTCGTAGTGGGGCCACAGGGAACCGGTGCTGTCGTAGTGATTGATGTCGGCGCCCTGCGGTATAAGATACAGCACGCTTCCCAGGGCCTGGCAGCGTGGAGATTCGGGCAGTCGGGGGTTATCAACAGATTAGTTGACGATTTCATCCGCCGCGAGAGACCCTTGAACGAAGACGACGACGACAGCAAGGAGGAAGAAGGGTTGCCGTCCGACCTGCGCCGAGACGCTTGCATTGTCATTGACGACCCCTCGCTGACTTCCCTAACCCAAGCGCCGGACCTTGTCTCCGGTGGGTCCCCGGATCTCGACCCGGAGCCGTGGGTTGTCGTCGTTAACGCCAAGGATCCGGCAAGCGTGCCTTACGGTGGGGGCGGCCCATACATAGGCTTCATGCGATTGTATGCACGCGTCTTTAGCCAGCTATTCGAGGACCTCGGCCTACGATGTCTGGTCAGCCTGAGTCCTGTTCGGAAGTACGACAGCCAGATGCCGCTTTATGACGGTTCGTCGCAGGGTAAGCTTGTCGATCTGTTGGTGGGGCGGAAGAACATTTCAAGTTCCCGCGGGGTACGACACGAGGGGCAAAGGGTGCACAGGCGATGATGGAGGAAATTGAGAGAGCTGTGGGCAGAGCGGATGGCTCAGATCATTGAACCTCGTCAAGAAGGATGCATTCCTATTCTATGGCTAAGCCATCCGCACATGCAGGTACAATACGGGACTCCGATGGTACGACTGGGGGTGATGGATGGTGATGCGCAGATATCCTCATTCCTTCTATATGCAGCGCGCTTGTAAATCTAGAAATATAACATCTATCCTGAAACCGGATGATCTATGGTCTTCAGTGTAAAGTGATGGTCTATAGCTTGCTCCTCAAATCCTTCCTCTCATCCTTCTTGAACAAGACCTTACTGTTCGGGTACGGGTCGAAAACTACGCTGTTCAGCGGGTTGTCCTCGCTGGCACGCTTGAACATGTCCTCATAGACCTTGCCATCGTAGCGGCCCAAACTGCTGTCCAGCACCCAGTCGTCGAACTTCCAGGCGTCAACCAGGCGCACGGCGTGGGGGCGGATCTCTTCCAGGAGAGTCAAGACCGCCTTTGTCCTCGCGAGCGTGATCTGGCGAACTGTCACGGCCGCCGAGCTGTAAAACTCGCTGGCCTCCTGCTCGAGCGTGTTCAAGGCATACAGTCTGAAGAGCTTGTGCAGCAAGCCGACCGTGTCCTTGTCGAGCTGCTCGGTCGTGGCCTTGTCGTTGAGCGCTTCGTAAAAGTTCTTGACAACCATGTACTGCGCGTGCGCTGTGCTGAGACGCCAGAAGTCGACAAGCAGGCTGTTCCAGGACTGCTTGTCCTCGTCTCTGTGGCGGAGGGCCTCGAACGTCAGGAAAGAGACGCGCCAGGCAAAAGCGGCGACGAGGTCCTCGTCCGAGTCGAGGACGTCGAAGGCGGCGCCGATGTCGCGCCGACGGAGGAACTCGGAGAGAATGCGAGTGGTGTCGTTGTTGCCGTGGTTGCCTTTCAAAACGGAGCGAGCGGACTTGAGAAGATAGCGAGAGACTTGCTGGGTAAGCATGTAGTTGTCTCCCTCCCAGGTAAGTGTAGGAAGATAGTCCGCGTACCACGACCCAATGCCGCTGAAGGCAGAGTAGCCGTGGCCGCCGCAAGCACGACGGCAGACCTCCAGACCCTCGCCCGCAACGGTGGAGCCATAGGCCTTGAGGGCACAGGAAGTGGCATGAAGGTCGGCGAGAAGGTCCGTGCCGGGGTTCAGCTCCTCGGGTCCAGGGGTGCGGTTCCCATCGCTAACTTTGCCCGCCTTGGCGCTCGTCCGTTTCTGGTTCTCGTTGTAAAGGTTAATCATGCCTCGACCGGTGAAGTGGAGGGCGAACGTTGCGGCAAGCAATGGCAGCAGGCGGATCTGCACCATGGTGTAGTTCAGGACCTGGTTTTCGCCCGGCTCGTTGGCCGGGGCATCGCGGTCCTGGAACTGGCGGCGAACAGCGCAGTAGCGGGTGGCAATGGTGACACCCTTGGCGAGCACAGAGCCCGATTGGAGAACGATGTTGGATCGGACCCATGTGAGAGTGCCGTAGATCAGCGAGGGGTTCGCAGGTCTGCTATACTTGCCCGTGTTGGGGTCGACGGACGAGAAGCGGGCAAGCATATGACTGTGCGGGACCTTGACATTGTTCAAAAGCAGGAAGCCATTATCCATGGTGTTGTAACCAAACTTGGGGCCGATGTCGCCGACGTGAACGTTCGGTAGAGGCTCGTGGGTCTCCTTGTCGCGGATGGGGACAACGAAAGGGTGGGGACCAATCTTCTTGCCGTTGAGGACCAGCTGGGCCATCACGACTGCATGCGTCGCCGTCTTGCCCAAGGATCCGATCCACCACTTCGAGGCGGTCAGGTGCGGAGAGTGCAGAACGAACGTCTTGTCGGAAGGGTCCCATGTGGCCGTCGTCTCCAGGCCGCGCACGTTGGAGCCGTGGCCAAGCTCGGTCTGGGCATAGCATCCGAGGATCTCATAGTTTAGTGCCGGCTTGAGGAAGAGCTTGTGCTGTTCCGGGGTGCCTTGCTCGCGCAACGTAACGAGAAACATGCTAGCATGCAACCCATAAGGTGTCGGCTCGGCGATGAGGTCATTGGCAACCATGTATTCATCCTGTGACCACTTGTGCTCCTTGTTCAGCTGAAAGAGCCTTTTGCCCCTCGCCAGCGCCGCTTCAATTCGGGCCTCGCGGCCACGGAAGTAGTTTTGTGTCTTATCGAAGACGGGGTCGTTCTTGAGGATGTTCAGTATCCTCTCGTTGCGCCGGAGAGCCTCTTCTGTGAACATGAACGTCGCAAGTTGATCGACGTTGAGGTTGGACTTTGCTCTCTCCTGAGCAAGGAGCTCGGTCCCCTGAGGTCCCGACGGCTGCAGGGCTTTGACCCAATCCGGAGTGTTCGGCATCTTGGCTGGGTACGGTAGTGGAAGATGGGGTAAGGAGAATGGGACTGGGGAAGACTTTCCGGAGAACTGGAGGCCTTCTGGGGTTTTGTAGGATTGAGGTCTTTGACTGTTTGGTGTCCAGGACGAACCAACGTTTCGTCTTCCGGCTCGGCCACCTGGCAATGATGCTTTGATGGGGAATACCTCGGCAATTACTACATCAAGTTAGGGGATACCCACTGCTTCACGCGTCAACTCCATATGGAGTGCGCTGGGATATCCCTGCTTCACGAAACGACCCACCAAGTCTCGCTGTGCCAACGTCCCGAAAATCGGACATGGTCGTGAGACCGTGGGAGAGATGCATGCGCACACATAGCCGAGGAACATCCGGACTGCGGTACCGTACTTGCGGCCGAGCGACTGCCGTTCGGCCATGTTGCGCCGCTGCGCTGGTAACTTTGGCACAGACATTGAACATGCATGTGTCAAATCCATCTATCCTATCCAGCTGCCCGAATGAATCTGGCCTCCACATGCTTTTTGCTTAAAGTGTAGACATAGGCGGCCGTACAACGCGTAATCTAGCCCCGATTTGCGGATTAGTCTTCCTTAGGAGGATCATGGTCCCTTTGACTGAAAAGCTAAGCTGCTACAGAATCTTGAGAACAACCTTTTTCAAGTCGAGCCGAAACGTAACATCGCCATAGACACTTCTATGACGTCAGCAAGGACTGGGCAGGTGTTTTGTGAAGTTTGCATGTGTCAGGAGATACAAGTCCAATTGCTACCTCGTAAATATGGTTCCACCTTTGTTGTCGCAGCACATTTATCATGTGCTCACGACACGTGGAGAGTCCGGGTTTCATAACACAGTACTGTAAATAAAGTATGAACGGCTTATTACCGGAACTGAAATCTAGCGATCTCAAAACTGCATTCCCATCAAATGAACTGGGTTCAAGGGCATTGGGTTCAAAAGCACTCTTTCCGGTGGTGTCTCTCCGTTAAGCTTTTACAGCATGCCAACTTAGCACATCCTTGTACATGCCACTAGGACCTGAGTCGTCATAAAACACAGGTGTGATCTTGCTTATTTCGGGATACTAATTCAGTAGCATGTGATTTTGGATCAACCTTTTTTTAAATATATATATACAAAACCAATAATAAGAAGACCGCAACGCATTTATCCATGGGCTTTAGGTCTGTAAGGAGAAGTAGCGCGGACCCCGGTTAGATAATACCTGCGGGTGTTTCGCTTGCCTGTAGAAGAATTACAATATTTTCAAAAGGCTGGACGTCTTTCCATTATAATGCTGCATTCTGGAATTTAAGAGCTTACAATCTAACTTTGGCCATTCTGACCGTTCAAGGCTTATGAGTATTACAAGTGTTCTACCTCCATACTCCTCTTAGCGTCTTAGTGCCGAGTAATCCAGGGTAGAAGCAGCCGCGCCACGGCGGTGAGAGTTTAGGCATCAGCACCACAGCTCCCTCGCCGCCCGCCTGCTCTTGGATTTTCACTATTGCCACTAAATGACAACTACAATAGTGGCTGGCTGGTAGCTAGAGATGCTGAAAAGCACTAAAGAATAACCACAAGAACGGTTTCGATCAATCATATGTATTGATTTCATGACGAAGTCTCCAAAGCATATATCTGATAAATAGCAGTGGAGACGTTCCGATGTCGAAGCAAGCGATCTGCTGTGACAAGGTTCTAGGTGTCTCGCTTGTAACTCCAAGGGCATTGGAACCTATTACAAGGGTGTTGAAGTGAAGGATATTGACTACAGCGGAGTGATTTCACTGCAGCGTTTATGCCATGCATAGATCCCCAAGCGGCACTTTATCCGTTATGCTATCCTAATATAGTAAGAAAGCCTCATGCTGCCAAGGCGATTGGGAGAGTGCCAAGACGTTATGGAGAAAATATCGTAACGACAACCTACATAGATACTGCTTAGGTCGCTTCCCACTGAATGACATGTATGATACGGCTCAGCCTCAGTACAAACGATGACTTGTATTCTCTTAACCTCCTCAGTGACCGTCAAATTAACGTCAGAGTATCGGACTGGATTATGGTGTCGAAAACCGAATTGGAATCCAGTAGAAAATTGCCCCTAGTCTTCACCAAGCGACGCGGGAAAAATACCAGTACAGCAAAAGAAGTGGGAAGAGAAAGCACAGAATCTTCTGTCGATGATAAGCGATGACGCTCTCTCTTGTCCTTCCGCATTATTCACCCTGCCATCCACGACAGGAAAAATTACTGCTTCCCAATCCCGTCCAACAAAACACAATCATTTACCTGGCTGCGCTTTTGCGCAATCCACTCCGCAGAGACGTTTATATGTTGGCCAATGAAGACTTTCCTTGCTTTTAATAGTCTGTTTCAAGTGTGGGGGGCGGGAGTAATTGTGTAGATCAAGTGCTGCCGCATGTCTAAGTCTAGGGAAGACGCTGATTTGAGGAAAAATATATTCCTTCTCAACTGCCAGGCGCCTGGGTAGAAGGGCATTAGCGCAATCAAACATCCAAGCTTTGCTTGTCGTCTTCCTTGGAGTCAAAATCCTTTGGTGAATTCGGGCTGGACATTTCCGGCAAGGGCGCACATCTAACGGAAGTTTTATGAGTTGCAAGACGGCAACAGGCTGCAATTCGCGGAATCATCCAAGATGTCCGATCCGGCCACCAATGATACTCTTTCTTTATTGCTTCTCATCATGTTTGGACTTGCGTAATAACTATCTCGATGTCGTTAGGTATTCCGCAATTTCTCTAGCGCAAAAGCTGATGTTGTGGTGGGAAGACGCTTGCGAGATAGATGATTATGCGCAGTTAAACACCTTAGAGAGATGAATATAAAGATCTGGCTAAAGAACCATGTTTTTGGGCTTTCAAACGCTCAGCATACCTAGAACTGCACTATTAGGGCCTCTCGGCAGACTTGTATTACCCTCTCGCATCCTAACCATCATCCCACTTTCCAGACATGAGGATCATCTCCGCCTTGGCGACACTCTTCGCCGTTGCCGCTGCGACCCCGACTCCTACCGTCGACTACACCGCTGAGAAACCTCACCTTGTCAAGCGTGCATCTATATCCGACAAAGCGACGCTTGGATATGCTACCTTGAACGGAGGGTAATTTTCTGAACAAGCTGTTTCCCCAGAACGAGAGGCTGATATACTTGCAGAACTTCTGGAGGGTCTGGTGGAACTGTCACCACTGTCTCAACACTTGCTCAGTTCACTGCCGCTGTCAACGAAAAAGACACTGCGGCCAGAATCGTAGTTGTCCAGGGCATAATAAAGGGCACCGCAAATGTTCGCGTTGGTAGCAACAAGTCTGTGATCGGACTCGCTGGCGGGGGTAAGCGGTATATCCCTGGCTCAATACCGTGTATCTCAACTTACAGGACTGAACAGGCTTCGAGGGTATTGGTCTGCACATCCGTCGCCAATCAAATGTGATCATTCGCAATATTAAGTCTTCCAAAGTGCTGGCTTCTACTGGCGACGGTGTAAAAATCGAGGTATGATACGGAACATGGGGGAACAGATAGATTGTGCTCAAGAGACTGACGAACACCGTCTTTTAAGGAGAGCACCAACGTGTGGATTGATCACAGCGAGTTCAGCTCTGCTCTTGTTGCTGACAAGGACTACTATGACGGCCAAGTGGATGCCTCTCACGGAGCCGACTACATAACCATTTCTTAGTACGTCCACATCTATCTAATCGCTCAAGCAGAAAATCTTGATAATGACGTCCCCCAGCACATACTTTCACGACCACTGGAAGACGTCCTTGATTGGTCACAGTGAAAACAACGGTGCCGAGGATAGCGGTCACCTTAGGATCACCTACGCCAACAACTACTGGTCGAACTTTGGCTCTCGCGGTCCATCCTTGCGATTCGGAACCGGTCACATCTACAACTCTTACTATTTGAAGTATGTTCTATATTTGAGTCTCGTAACCGAGAATGTTACTGATGATCTACAGCGGCAACTCCGCCATTAATACCAGGCAGAAGGCTCAGGTCCTTGTCCAAAGCAACGTTTTCAAGAATGTCACGGTCCCGATCACCTCCCAGGACTCCGACATCGTCGGCTACGCTGTTGCAATTGACAATGACTTGGGAGGTGCTTCCAACCTTGCTCCTGTTGGCACCTTGAACGCCAACTCTCCCCCTTACTCTTACACGCTCCTCGGCTCTTCTAAGGTTGTCGCCACTGTGCCTGGACAGGCTGGGCAGAAGCTCGTTTTCTGAGTAGCCTTAACATCAACGTGCCATCAACTGCCAAAGGGTATAATGAGCCCCTGACTAGTGATACAGTAGGTATATATGTACTGGAATCATCAGAATTTATAAACTATTCCAGCATAAACCCGGCCTAAGAATAATTCGTTATTATGCGATGGCTCTTGAACAATAGTATTTACATAGGTACCTATACACTTGCAAGAAACATTTACTCTGCACCCCACGGAACTTTTCTTATCATCGCACGGTATTATTATTTCCTTATTGTGAGAAAAGTCAATGGTATCATACGCATAACGTGGTTTCTTATAGACTAATGAATGGTTTATATAGTACCCCCTTCAGAAGGTTCTCTCACTCCAAGCTGATATGGTGACTTTCAAGCCACCAAGAACGTATTCGGTGTTGCCGAGTATCTGTAGTTATATCCACTCTTATTTATGACTTCATCAAATGTATCTGTCGGTTCTGATGCTTGTTTCTGGCGATATGAGTTGGGTTCTATGCTCAATCATGAGTTATGAGGGATTCTAACTCTGGTCATAATGGTCACGCCCCCACTATATGAAAGTGATTTGGTATTTCATGGCACCGCCATGTCCTTTGAATAAGACAGTATGAAGACCCCTCACTTCAGTTTCAAGTCTTCTTGCAGTGGGGGCTGTTGCGCAGGAATTTGAAGTGGTTGCTGGGGTGGGATCTGTAACGCCATCTGTTCAGCAGCCTTCTGCTCCTCGGCCTTTTGTTGTGCCTGTTGTGTCTGCAGCTTCTGGAGGTTATCGTGCTTTTCAATTTCTCGCTTTTGCTCTTCGGGAGAGAGTGAGTTGAATGCAGCGATGTCTTGATCCCACTTCATGACGCACTCGATGTTCCAATTGCACCTCTCAACCTCACCAAAGATGGGATGTCTGAATCGGGGGTGTCGACTAGGCCAGTTCGAAGCGTGGTAGTGGTGCTTGACAAGGGCACCTCTGGAATTATGGTTTCCTGAGTCGGAGTGGCCTTGGCCTGCAGCGAACGATTCAACGTCGCGGACTAGGATATTACTGACGACCTTCGACTCGTCGATGTCATGAAATGTATCCCATGTTATTGGCCCCGACCGAGACCGCGCGCTCATCACTTCCAACACGGCTTTGGTGAAAGCTGAGGGTCCGGTTCCACTGATGACCTCATCAAAGTCAAGCTTGACCTCCGAAATGGTAACGCCTTGAGACTTTGCGACGTCACTGAGCCACGCCATGATGTTTTCAACCAACTTCAACATGACAGGATGACCGGGACGTGACATGAATGTCCATTGGCAGAAAGACATGGATTTCTTGCCCAGAATTGGGTGATTCTTGAAGTGTGGTTCATCGACTTCAACACCAATGACGAGGTCGATATCCGCCTCTGCGTATCGCTCAGGAATCCATCTGCTGACGGGCCGGAGATCCTCAACATCAATATCCGCATAGACTCCCCCCTCCGCGTACATGATCATGTAGCGAAGAAGATCAGCCTTGATTATGGTAGCGTTTACGTTGCGGTACATGCCGACAATGTCTGGACGGTCGAGCCCATCGGGGCCATAGTGCTCCTCGACATACTCCATGTCGTTGTTGTCGGTGAGAATCTCGTACCGGTAACCAGGATTTTTGTCGGTCCAAGTACGCGCCGTAAGAACCTGCTCATTCTCAAAGGCGAACGGAGCAACCTTCCAAGACTGCCATATCTTCTTGGGAAAGGCTGCTTGCTTGCTTATTGATGAATGTTGACCGCGTCTTTTAGAGAGGTGTTTTGGGTTTGGCACCGATCCAAGCACGTCTAGATTTGCAACAAGGAGAATTATGCATACACAAGCTATGTACAAGGGTATGCATCTCCGAAGTTGCGTCGGAACTCTGTTTCTGAAAAGATTGGCTTTCGTTGAGCCTGTTGGGCTCAGTGGACTTAA
The DNA here is from genome assembly GCA_030867305.1 of Colletotrichum zoysiae. NCBI lineage: Eukaryota > Fungi > Ascomycota > Sordariomycetes > Glomerellales > Glomerellaceae > Colletotrichum > Colletotrichum zoysiae. Next base: position 111,435 of record MU842900.1, on the reverse strand, counting down.
TGGGCTCATGATCGGTGAAGACATGTTGCTTGAGCTTTTCGAAATCCCAAGGCTGTGTTCAACCAAAGAGGTAAAAGGGGTTTGGGATAAGCTTTAGGAAAGAATGCGACGAACATAAAGGGAGGTCGATAGGGTCAATGTCGACATTTGAAGGAGCTTCTTGCATGCCGGCACATAACCCCAGGTATCCTCTTCGCCGAGGCGGGGATTGCCCTACAGCCATCCAATGTTCCCCTAGTCGCCTTCAGATAACCCCCAACTCCCTCGCACATATGTCACTTTCACGAGCCGAGGCACAGGGATGTGAAAGAGGGGGAGGCGCCGAGGTTTACTTCGCGGATTACATCGTATTGTTCCGTATAGGCTCGATTGACGCCGCCATTGCTATTGTATATTAGCCATGGAAAGATCTTATCCGCCTGTTTCTCTATACGAGAGAGGCAGCGGCGGGAGCTCAACGGTGCTCCCTCTCACAGGTCAAAGGGAACCGTAGGCCACTATCTCAAGAAAACAGCCCAAAAATTAGCCATTCGGAATGCGCCGACGTGACGAGGACCGCTCGTTATAGCCGTCCGCATTAGCGCTGTAATAGCGCCGGGAGAATGAGCTTGTTTGAGGTTCAATTGGACGATCATGACCACCGGCATCACCGGCAACTATGGTCAGGGGAACGACCGACGGTGTAACTTTCCTAATCCATAATGTTTACAGCAGTATATCTCCAAGCGCCAACCCAGAGATCGAGCTTGGGTCGGCATTGTGGTTCACAAGTCTGACCAGTTACCCAGCTAAAGCAACCGATGCAACGTCACTTGAAAAGACTGGCAGGTCACTCGGCCAGACTGCAGCCAATAAATGTGATATACGTCATGGTGAAAGGACTCTAGTGAGATTGTCCACCTTGTTGGTCTTGTTCACTCCGTGGCTAAGCATTTATTAGTTGGCTCTCCGCATTCTGCATTATATCCTTGTCAATCCCCCGCATTTTGAACCAGGAACCCCGGACGATGGGTGGAGCGGTCGTCCAAGAGCAGGCACACCACCCCCCGCATCCTCAACTTTCGACCTCGGAACCGTCACATAGTCCAGTCTGCTCAATCCATAACTGGCAACCTTTTTGCTTGTGAAACTTTGGACGAACAACTTGTTGTCATGAAGCATAATAATATGTTTATTTCAATATAACTAGTAGGACAAGGATCAACGCCAAGCCGGGCTATAACCCCTCGAAGGTGGCTTTTTCTGGACAACCGGCATTGAGCTCATGCAGAGCACACTGATACTGAAAAGGGCTGCGCCTTTCGTCCAAATACAACAAATCTTTCGAAAGGCAAGGGTTGGAATACCCCTTGAGCGGTTACAGTCAGCGCCCGTCAGCACGCATTTGACATTGTCAAGAGCTCGCGGCTGAACAATCAGCCTCTTCACATTACCCACTCGCTGCATACAGCATCTCGCAAGTCCACAACATGTTTCCCAGGAAGGGGGGCATTCTTGACAGCCAAGAATGGGACGAAGTCAAGCCAAGCTGGTCTGAGAAGTCTAAATGGCTTGCTGAAGGCGTCGACTGGAAGCCAACCACCCTCAAACGAAGCAAGCGGCCTTCACGCCTGAATCTTGCCCGCCTCAAATCTTTCTTCTGGCCCATCGGAGATGCGAAGCAGCCGGATGCTTTACGAACGACGGCTTATCTTGATGGGCTTCGGGGACTTGCTGCTTTCCTGGTCTACTGGCACCACAACGAACTTTGGGCCCACGAACCGCATGTCCAGAATCGCATATTCGAAAACTCCTTTGGCTACGAAAACAAATACTACTTTGTTGCCTTTCCTGGAGTGCGGCATCTTTTTACTGGGGGTCATTTTGCTGTATCGACATTCTTCGTCATATCCGGTTACGTCCTCTCTGCCAAACCGTTGAGCTTGATCCAGTCCGGGGATCATGGCAAGCTGGCAGAAAACCTCAGCTCAGCACTGTTCAGGAGATGGATCAGACTTTATCTTCCCCTGATGGCGACTACGTTTCTTTATATGACTTCCCTTCACGTACTCGACATTTGGGTTGACAACAAAGATCGTGCGTCGACTTGGGGAGAAGATGTATGGCTCTGGTACTGCGAGCTGAAAAACTTCAGCTTCATATTCACCGCCGGCGGCAGTCCCTTCTTCAGCTGGAACCCTCACCTTTGGTCAATCCCCGTCGAAATGAAAGGCTCAATCATTGTATACACCGCACTCCTCGCATTTTCGCGATGTACCAGAAACGCCCGGCTTTGGTGCGAAGCTGGACTCGCATTCTACTTCATGTACGTCGCGGACGGATGGTATGGCGCCATGTTCGTGACGGGCATGGTTCTTTGCGATCTCGACCTTCTGGCCAAGAAAGACAACCTACCGCACATCTTCAGAAGATTGGAGCCGGCCAAAACTTTCATCTTCTATCACTTGTTCCTTATATCCATGTATCTGGGTGGCGTCCCCTCATATACCGGGGATGTCATGAGGATGCGCGAAAACCGTGGATGGTACTACCTATCTTTCCTCAAACCTCAAGCTGTCTTCGATTACAAGTGGTTTTACCTTTTCTGGGCGGCAGTGCTCCTTGTAGCCTCAATTCCTCGTATTTGGTGGCTGAGAAGGTTCTTTGAGACACGCTTCTGCCAGTATCTTGGACGGATCTCGTTTGCTCTCTATTTGGTACACGGACCTGTTCTGTGTACACTGGGAGATCGCCTCTACACAATTGCTGGCTACTATAAAGACTCAGAACAGCAACACCTGGCACACTTGGTTGAGAAGTTCCCCCTACCAAAAATTGGTCCTCTTGGATTGGAGCCGGCCTTCCTCCTCCCACACCTTATCATTTTACCTTTTACGTTTTGGCTGGCAGAGCTCGTCACGAGAATGATCGATGAACCTAGCGTAAGGTTTGCTCAATCAATTTACAGAAAGACGCTCAACACTTCGGTGACGCTAGGAAAGGCGTGAAGCGAAGTGCTCGGTTATTGACCTAATTTTTCGAAGGAGCCGAGATATAACGGCATAGGATGCGGAAAACATAGAAAATAGTATATATGTCTACAATTTTACCAGTTAAAACCACCAAGTCTGAAAAGTCCGATATATCAAAACCTCGGTATTCGTGTAATCAGAATTACCACGTGATGGAGCGTGACCAATTAGCTGCCTGAGCTTGCAGCTGTCCTTATTCTAGGCCCGGGTGTCCAAGTTATACCAGCATTCTGCTTGCCACGCTGACTGGCGAGCTGTACAGCGTCGATACGATATCAATCACGCACTCGCGAGGTGGTTTCTGCCTTAGGGAGGCTGTTGACAGGCTGACTGGGCCGGTCTCCTACGTAGTAACCTACGTCCTCTTGCTTATGCACCCTATTTTTTATGCACTGCTGCATCCTGCGACACACTCAGTGATGCTGCAGGAACGGATGCATTGCCTGAATTGGAACTGGCGTGGAAGGCCGTGAGGGGAAAAGGAATCGCAAACCTGCCCGGGTTTTTGCGCAATACACCAAGGCATACGCATGCCCACATGCTCATGCGACAGGATCGACTAGCCTTGAGCGGATCATTGCTCTAATTCGGACCTTTTCTGGATTACGGCAATACCACCATTGATCTGTATGCTTCCCAATTGACTTACAACCCCACCTTAGCAAAGTGAATGGCTGGGGTAAGGCCCAACAAGCTCTCGTAAGTGAGGGGAAACGTAGGTGTGTGGTCGTATTCACTAGTTGGCGGTGACTGGTCCGTCGATCCCATCATACGGCACGTCTTTCCCGATGATGGCTCACAGAGAACTTGCATTCCTTCACCCCGCATAGCTTGGTTGGCGGCCCTGCTTGCTTCCACCCTGATTTCGCAGCGGATTTGAATCAGCACACTGTAGGCAGAACTTTGCGTGTGCCGGTGTTCCGAAACACTTCTACAACGATCTCGAATCTCGGTCAAGCTGTCCTAGGTGGTAGCGGAAGCAAGTTGACAAACGAAGTTGTTCACTTGTCTTCTCTCATTGCAACCTTGACCCCAGTCTCATTGCACGCTCGGTTCAGCTGCATGGGTCCAAGACCTCGGCCCTTGAGAAAAGCTGCTCGCAATGCTGGCGAGGGACCTCAAGCGTGTCGTCCTCATCGTCGGGCCTTTTCTCTTCCTCATTTACGTCGGCATCCGCAGCCTCGACTTCAGGAACTCTGTAACAGATTTCGACCATTGGTACGACTACATTTTTGCAGCAAATTGGAGACAGAACGATGAACTCGAGCCTCACCAAAAGCTGCTGCCCTCGGGCACAGCGACGCACCCTGAAGGCATGATTGCAGCGGAGAATCCTGCATCGACCGAGGAAACACATCGCGAGATATTCTCACCATCGACAGAGGACAGAAAATTCTTTCCCATACGTTTTGGCCAAGAGGAAACCATCAACCCCAATGTCTTACCACATCCTAACCTCGATAACACATTCATCATCGTTGCACAAAAAAGGAAAATAGACGACAATACAACAGAGCATCTCGAGTTGGTTTGCAACGCAGTCTTTACCTTGGGAGAGTTGACCTGCGTCGAGCCGCCGTCAGTCCTCCCTATTGCCGCTACAATAAGTGGCGACTGCAGATGCCCCCCTAAGTTGGCCTACATCGCTCTTAATGTCGGACCCCACGATGCGCGCGTCTTCTATAGTCCCAAGTCTCCATTCATTGTTTTTGGCTCTAACTCGAGGTTCACATGCTTCGGCCAGTTCATACAAGACTTCCGTACACTCGGAGACTGGGGCTTTGAGATGCCGTTGGACTCGGGCTTTGACATTGGCACAGAGCTTCAGCGACCTCCACCTTGGGGCACAATGGAGAAGAATTGGTTTCTCTTCTGGGATGAGGATGGAGCAGCCTACATACATCAGGACGTCGCACCGAAACGGGTATTTGCCAGAATGAACGCGGACGGCTCGGTGGGGCCAGACCTTGCGCCCTTGGCAGCTGGGGACGAGGCGTGTCTAAGCAAGTACATGCCAAAGCTACCACCGGATCTGGAGTCGATACATCAGGCGACAAACTCACTCAGCATCTCCTTTTGCAAAAGGAGTGACCCGACGTGCAAAGCCACCAGTGACAACACATTTTTGTTCACGATATTTCAACACAAGACTTTTTACCGCTTTCATAGTGAATATGAGCCGTATGTCATGATGTTTCGGCAAAAGTCACCATTTGAAGTATTTGCAGTGTCCAAAAGACCAATTTGGATTCATGGCAGAGGGAAAAGGCTTGACGGGGGCTCTGATATGTTCTACGTAACATCTATGAGCTGGAAACGAAAGGATCAGAGATACCATGGTTTTCTAGACGACGTACTTTTTGTTTCATTCGGAGTTGAGGATCAACGAAGTGGGGTTATTGACGTCCTTGCAATGGACCTACTGGCGGAACTTGGAGCCTGTTTTTCGACTTGAGGCTCACAATAGGACTGGTTGCTTTGCGGTTGCGCCGATATATTATGTACATTAAGAGCCTTAATGATGAATCCGAAGATAGTTTGAAACATTAGGCCAACTGGTCATACTTTATATACCTCATGCAATCCATTTAGGGGGGTTGAGTCCAACGGTGATGTCTATCTTCAAAAGCTACTGGTCAGTGTACATGTCTTCGCAACAGTTGCACAGCATACTCGAATTTCGCTGAAAGAATGGACATAAAACACGTGGAGTAAGCACGACTATGGTGCTATCGATTCTTTTATTATCATCGAGACAACCTGGCCGTACCGTTGTGTTCCAGCCATTGCTGAGCCGGGCGTGGAAGCCTTTATCCACAGGCTACAGCCCACAAGAGACTGAAATCAAAGTTTGCAACCGGCATTCCTCCACCGATCTAGACCATCGATTCTTCACTCTTTGCATGTTACTCAGCTCTAGAAAGGCTGTTTCACTGTGACGTTGTCTTGAGCGATACCGCATCCGGAACGACCCGTGAACAGAACATAGCCAGGCCGAGCTCCCATTAGACATCATAACTAAATTTACTTCACTAAAATGCTTCTCTAAATCATCAAAATTCTGAGCGAATTTCAAAAACCGGTCTGCCAGAATTTCAGTAGACATCATGTTTACCGGCTTAGGTGTAATTCGCTATCATCCTCCCTAGCACGTGTTGCTTTAGCTGAACGCGATAGACTGCAATGACGTAAGGAAGGCGCCACATGCCAATCGATAGCCCGATTGAAACCTTCTTCAAACAGTTGTTGATAGTATCCTGACTTTGAATCCACATGCTTAACCTCAAATGTCATGTTAGGTCATCGGAGCATCAGCGCCCCGACAAGCTATTACCAATGGAGTCATCGGTAACAAAGCAGTAAAGCCGCTCAGATATTGGCCTATACTAAGAACATTGTGGTTTACTCTGAATGCGGAATTTTGCCACCACAATCCCAATGTCTAGGACAAGTGTCAGCACGTCTTTGGCGATTTCGACACTCTAACATTCCTTGTTTGTTTTACCCTTATTAACGGAATATCCCAGGACATGCTACTTTTTCATCCTCGATAGGATTCCACCACATTTTTAAGTTTTTGCGAGTGTCAGCTGATGCCAAGCGCCGGATTATTACAACTATTCGACGTATAAACAGGACGGTTTGCCGACAAAGCGGCCTCCTAGCGAGGAGAAATGTACAACCCAAATGTCAAGATGATCAGACCCGACCATTCCCTCACTTTCGTGAACTCGGCGTCGAAGAGCTTTGACCTTGTTCAGAATTCGCTGCCGACTGCACCAGACGTGCGAATGATTCAGAAGCTACCTGATTCCACAGTTTTAGCGAAAGGCGGAGAGGCAATCATGTCGTGGACAAAGGGATGCTATTTCGGAAAGAGCGGCCGCGACGACGTTATGCTTTGCTGGCAAGAGATGGAGGCATTGCAGTCGTTCTGCATCGGCATCGAGTCGCCCGAGAGGGGCTTTTTCAAACCCATTCGGTCACACTACAAGATCAAGTACAACGACGGAAAGACAAATAAGGATTGGTTCTTCCCTTCCGATAACCCCGGAGATCCATATACGTTCCCAAGCACAATGGACGTCAACATTGTGGTCACAAGTCATTCTGTGAAAGATCAGCTGGAGCTTGAGATCGTGATTACGGATAGGAGTCCACCGGGTCTCAGTCATCAATGGTGAGCCTCTAGGCAATCTTTGTAGAAGCAAATTCTCCGCATGAAACTGACCAGATGCATCAGAGTCGCCATACTAGCGATATGCCAAAGAGCAGTCCCGACTTTCGGCAGAGGGTTTTGTCATGTTTGGTAGACGGATGATTGGAATACCTCAAAAAGTTTTGATTATTGAAAACATATGGGTGTTGTTTTACTGAATTTTCCTCTGGCTCATCTTGTTGCTAGCTCTGAAATATAAAACATTTTCAACTGCACTCTTCGGTGCATTTATTTGCCGTTGGAGTAAAGTATCGGGTAGCCTTCTATTACATACCGTTCTACCTACGATGCTAGCAAGATGGCATTCTTTCTTAATCGATTTGCAGATGCAATTGCAACTATGCGCAGACACGTAGGGGACCTGATGAACACGCATCTTCAAACGATGGTTCAATGATCGAATTTTGCACTCACTGGCCTTACATATATGGAACTTTGGGAGGAGTTACACAAATACAACATTCAGTAATGAAGCAGAAAAACATTTTAGGGGAAAGCTTCACTTTAAGGAAGGTCAATAAACAACGCAGACCGAAACACATTACGGCCCTAACTACGAGGTATCATATGTCCCTGGAGCCTTTCCTGTTCTATATAAATTTGCTGGCACTAAAGCCGATAAGAACAATAGTGTTCTTTTTTATAAAGAGTATAATATAGTTAGCAATATTTTTTCTAAGCCTGTTACTAGACTAACTACCTGGTTTCTTTACAGTTTACACGCCGTGTCTAGCAATTTAAGAAGGTCCTGGGATAGTGTGCTACTTCTGCTGTAAGTTAATTCGAAAAGTTCAACTTCATCCTGATTGGGCGATTGGTTTAGTGGTATAATGACCGCTTAGCATGCGGTAGGTCCAGGGTTCGATTCCCTGATCGTCCATCGTTTTGTTTTGCCCGTTCAGCCTCCAAGTTTTGCGTTATCCACCATGCTACGCATGCGGGATCGTCAGGGCTGAACCGGGGCTGAACTTTTTGAAACTAATAGATTGCACTGGGGACGTCATAATATGTATTGTCTCTGGCCACTGTGGCTGCTTACAGGCGCTAGTGTCAATGCTGAGTGGGGGACTCGGTGTCTGGCTGCTAGAGTCTGGTCGAAACTAGGCAGCAATGTCAGATCAGTTAAGGGTTGTTATCGTTAGCTCTGACCGTTATCGTTATATGCGGCTTTCTACCTAGGCTTCGTGGCTTCGTCATGGGCTTACTTGCGTCTGACAGGAAGCCGGCTAGGTTGTAATAACCTTAGCCCTTCTTGTTGTTCAAGCGAAGGAACAATAGGAGCGTAATCCTAGGCCGCAGTGAGTCCGAATCAGCTGACAGATTCAAGCTAGCTACCTAGTCGATAGGATCTTGGGTTGGCGAAAGGAGGCCGGCTCGCCAAGGGTGGACCACCCCTGTTCGTCTCCCTCACGTTTGGAATGTTTCACTCACCTCCCACCCATTTCTGAGAAGCTTGTTCGCTTCCTTCATAAACACAGCCCCCCCATAAACTGGGAATGTGTTGGATCTGGAGATTCTCTCCGGCCCTCATTCACTTCAACAAGCCCCGAAGTCGTAACCCATGATGGCGCCTATATCGCATCTTTTGCCGTCCGTCACGAGCCTGTCAGGCATTAGCCTGTTAGCGCTCGGCCCCATTGTACTCTTGTACCTCATCAGCCGAGTTTTCTACAGCGTCCCGTATCCCAAAGGAGTTCCACTCGTTGGCGAGTCCGACGGCGCGACCAGATTCAGTATTCGCACATACTGGCGATATTACACAGACTGTGAAGGCCTATTTCGGGAGGCTTATGATAATGTATTACACCAAGGGCATTCATTCTCTACAATCCAGCTAACTCGAGGTCCAGTACACCAAGAAGGGCAAGCCAGTGGTCATCCCCGGACTTGGGTTCCGTCATGACGTAGCGATGCCTACCAATTCTATGCGTTGGGTGCAGAATCGACCAGAAACGGAGCTGAGCCTGGACAAAGCCTTTATCGAGATCGACCAGGTGGCCTGGGCCCTTGGGCACGACCGCTACGTGGGGGACGCATGGCAAGGGCTCTTGGTCAGGACTGAGCTCAACGCAGTGCTGGAGAATATCTGTGCCGCCATGAATGACGAGCTTGGCGTTGCTTTCGATAAATGGTTCGGGACTGATCAAGAGTGGAAAGAGATTGATCTTTTTCAAACAATCAAGATGGTTGTAGCTCAGGCAGCCAGTCGCTTCACGATTGGCCTTGACCTCTGTGAGTACCCCCTGTGCAGGGGTATCGGGCTCATGTGCTAACATCTGATAGGCCGTGACGAAGAGTACCTCAATCTGTCATTCGACATAGTCGACCAGCTCATTATGAATGCAGGCGCTTCAGGTGGCAGTCCAAGAGTCCTGCGACCTGTGGTCGGCACTCTGGTCAATCTCACAATGCACGGTAAAGTGAACAAGCTCAAGAGAATGTTCGAACCAGTCTGGAAAAAGCGTCTCGAAACTTTGAAATACGACCGAGACGACTCGAACCATGTCGAACCACAAGACCACATGCAGATGATGGCCCGCTACGCCAAGGAAAACCGGCCGGAGGAGTTCAACGATGTCGACATGATGACACGGCGCCTGATTGCAGCCAACTTTGGCTCCATGCACCAGACCAGCATTCAAGTCACAAACATGCTACTCAACATCTTGGGGTCAGACACGGAATTCAACACCATCTCTACTCTACGGGATGAGGTTAACCGTATTCTATATGAGGACGGGAAGGAAGACTGGACGAAGGCCAAGGTCAGTAAAATGGTCAAGGCAGACAGCGTTGCGCGGGAAACCTTACGTCTCAATGGCTTCGGCGGGCGTGCCGTCTTCCGCAAGGTCATGGTCGATGGTTTCAAGACACCAGACGGATACCACCTGCCCAAGGGCACCATGATTTCCTTCCTCGGACTGCCAGTGCAGACAGACGGCGACTTGTTAGAAGACCCCCTGAAGTACGATCCCTTCCGTTTCTCTCGCATGCGGGAGGACGCCGCCGCGAAGGCCGAAAAGGCGCCCCCGCTCTCCTTCGTTACAACGAGCCCCGAGTACCTGCCATTTGGCCACGGAAAGCATGCATGCCCTGGTCGTTTCCTCATCGACTTTGAGTTGAAGATGATCATCGCCTACGTGCTGGGACACTACGACGTGGAATTTCCTCCCGAGTACAAAGGCATCCGCCCTAAAAACTACAGGCTGACCGAGGCCTCTTTTCCACCAGACGGTGTCAGGATACGGATTAAGAGAAGGGCAAGCCCCGACGTCAAATGAGAAAATGCATCGCCGGGTTGTAGACTGAAGGCAGGGAGATAGATGCGGCTAAGAGTTTGGGGGGTTCGATGCTGATGCCAGTGGGAACGGAGACTCTGGGGAACAATTAGTGAGCCATAATGATCGGGCGTCCCTTGAGTGGTCCAAGCAACATAAATGCCACGCACCCTTCACAGCCATCAAGATATCTCTTCTCTCGGTAAGGTGTACTGGAACAGCCGAGAAAATTCTCGTGGGCACTAAAGAGCCGTCCAGTACAAGGTTCCAACAATGGTCCTGTACTCCAATCCGCATTCTTAAGGTTATTCCACGGACTATCTGCTTGGTTGCAATTGCCCTTCAAAAATGACCCCATTGCATGTTACTAGAATCACAGAGGTAAGTATGCAATTATGGAAAATGTTTCCTGGTTACAAATTGCAATTTAAGGTTTGGGTCTCTGTGTGAACTATATACATGAAGCAAGCTGGTATTGATTCAACAATTGGACATTTCGATTATACCAATTCCCCAGTTCTCAACTAAACACACTGGGAGTACCATTCATTCAGAGCTTGGCAGGTAGATCCTGAGGCACAGGTCGTCGAGCCGGACCACCCCTGGCCACCACACTGGCCGTACTTCGGCACGGTTCCGCCGCCGCCGCCGCCGCCGCCCGGAGCACTTGTTGTGGTTGGTGTGGCTTTCGTGGTAGTGACCGGCGCGGGCCCGGTCGTTGTCCGCAGTGTCGTGGTGGCGCCGCCGCTTCCACCGTTACCCGGATTGCCTCCGGGAGGGGTCGCGCTCGATGTCGCCGTGGGCCGGGCGGCGCTCTGGGCAACCGTCGACGGAAGGCCCGCCACGAGCGTAGGGCCCGGCATCGGGTAGACCAGAGGGCTGGTGTAGATGTTGAAGAGAACGCCGGGGTCGTTGGCCTTGTACAGCGAAGTGCCCTTGACACCGGCGGGGGAGAGAGAGCCACCGCCGGTCACTTGCAGGTTGAAACATTGGGGGTACGCTTGGGCGCCGTTGGGGTTTCCTCCGGAGTGCAGAGCGATTATCTCATGGCGGAGAACGTAGTTCCCGGGGGCAAGGTTGGCAGGAATCTGAAGAGTCCAGGTGAAGCCATTGCCAATGAGCACGTCGTCAGCCCACTTGCCGTTCGAGAGCGACATGTCGATAACACCACCAGCGCTAATCTTGAAGAAGTTCAGAGAAGTCTTGTCGACGGTCTCGCAGTCGCCGCTACATTTGGCGAGATAGTCAATCACAGGACCCTTGTGCGAGTCGGGCCATGTGTTCCAGATGAGCTGAATCTTGCCTCCGGCAGGCACTGTGGCATGGCCGCCAGCAGGGCTGCCGTTCTTGTGGCAAATGATATCGCCGGTGCCGAAGTTGACTGGCTCGACGAACCCGTTGTCGGGAGCATCTATCTTCCAGCCAACGACAGGGTACGTCGGGGCAGAGTAGGTGAAGGCAGGAGAATCCCAACCGCGATATGCCACTCCGTCCGCCACCAGCCAGTCAACGTGCCCATGAGCCGCAATGGTGGCTGCAAGTGCCAGAAGAAGGGAAGAACGGCTGAGGTTACCCATATTGGGATTTTGTATGGTGGGTTGATCGTAATAGGACTGTGCAGATGATCCCAGACACCTGGGTGATGGGGAGCTGGCAAGTTCAGGCAAAATGCACTCTGGGGAAGCGAGGAGTGCAGCATATATAGTACTTAGTCTGGCACTGCAGCCACAATCCTGCTTTCGGTAGAAGAACTTCGACCGATATTAAATACCAGCCCAAATGCATTAGTTCAAATACCGTTGAACCATCGAACCAGGCTTCATGCCATCATGAGGCAGTCGCGAAGAGACACTAGTGTGGTATGCCTGGGCCGTCTTCCGAGTCTGGACCAGGTCGAGACTGGAGAACCAAGAAAGCTCTTCATTTCCCCGCGGACTCCTGCGTGACAAATCTGCTTACCATGCGGCAACTACCCGTCACGAGAACAGAGAAGAGCGCGCCATGGTGGGATGGATTCATCCGTGATGCCTGAATCGGGCACTGGGCATGGCATCCACGCTGGCGAAATTGATTGGGAGCCACATTGCCGACACATAAGGTTCCCCTGCGCAAAAAGGCTGGGAAGAAAAACATGTGTAGTCCTGAAACGGCTGGCACCTCATTAGTGCCAACAAAGGACAGTGTCTGAAATAGGAAATCTCGGTCGCTAGGCACCGAGAGGAGCCGCCGATGTTGCATCATGGGATCGGAGACCTTGGGGCACGGTGATTGGCGGGCGGAAGAATGGCGGCTCGGTTGAGTCTTGGTGACCTCGTGGCACCAAACTCCACGATCCAATTGAGGGCGGTCGCCTCAGCCAACTGTTCCTGTGAGGTTTTATCCTCGGGAGTGAGGTGGCCCTCTGAGTAGTATAAGTTGAAGAAGCAAGAGGTTGCTTACTCCATGTGTTGAGCCTACTGATAATTGGCATCTGTGAAAATGTAAATTATTGATCTTCGACAACTGATTATGCTTGATTACATAGAAGATCAAAGGCGGTAGTTTAAAGAAAAGATAACACAGATCAAACAAATGATCCAAGATACTCCAGAATAACTTGGCGAGGTTTGCTGAACTCTGGTAATTCATCTCGCTCAACAGCATGTGCCAGCTTGTGAACGTATGTGTGGTAAGCAACTAGCTATATGAAATCTTGGTCATTCTATTGAGATGATGGGCACACCAAACGAAGACGGAAACAGTTATCCCTATATTATCAAGTAGTCTACGACATCCCGTTGGATATGAAGCTCATGCTCCTAGTCATAGAGCTTGAGTGAAAATCTCACCATTGCGTGAAACATGGGTTCGAGTTTATCCTACTTATCGTCATCCCTCGAATCGGGCAAATCAAGTGAGGCACGCCGCTCTATCTTTCTATTCATATATTCATCATAAAAGTCTTGAAACAGTCAGGTAGATCCAGTAGCCTGCATGCCGCAAGCACTTGACAAGCTGATTGAAAGCACTCTGTATTGTTACTCTGTGGTATTTTGCATCGTATCGCAGGGAAGAGCTTTCCTATAGATGACAGTGGGCCTTCAATTTGGATTCAAATCGGCCGCTCGAACGATGGGGGTGAAGCTCGTGAGCCATGTTGGTTGGCATCGAAGGTAAGCACAGCAAGACAAGGGCAGGGAACACAGCCTATAAGTCCAAAGTTGAACATTGTTGCTAATTGTACGTTGAACAGTTTTGGTGATCGCCTAGAACAACAACGTAAATTGATCACTATACCGCCGTACAGACTGAGCAGCACCACTAGGAGTGATAGAAGGTTTTCCCTCACAGCTAAGGCAAGATTGCGTTCCAGCATGTTGTTTTTTCCTTGTGAATCCATGGTAAGTGAGTAAGGTATGCCCGTTCCCATACCAACGGAAACGTCTAAGCAGGCAGCACGTACTGTTCCTATGGAAACAGAAATAGCCCTAATACAGATTCAAGGTTTGTGATTTGACCCGATTCTTCTTCATAACAAAAAGCAACAGGGAGAAAACGAAACAAAGGGAGAAACAGAGAATGCGATAGAGATAGAACTTGGCATCACACAAATTTCTTTACGTCATGACGGACAGCTGGCGGGACGAACGCGGGACAGCGGAACGTCGTTAGCAAGGCGGACAAGCTGGGTGCGGTGAGAAATGACATTTCGTTCCCTAAAGAGGAACGCAAACCAGTTCATCTAATAAGTATTGTTCCGGGCGATAGACCGGGTCTAAGTAGACCGTTACGGATCAATCGTGCAGTTATAAGCAGAGTGGCGCTAGCGCGTAGAGAGGTAGTAACAGTAATAGCACGAGCCACAAGTCGACGGGGCTAGAACATCAATGCCAGCCGGCATGCAGACGAGCGGGCGGCCGGTTGGAATAGCCGCAGTAATGAGCAGAAAAATATGGGTAACGGAACACAGAATATAGAGACAGGGGTTCAGGGTTGTTAACAGATATGCCCAGCTCCTGCCTCGCCTAACCAGACCGGCAGATAAGAGCAACTAGTCATAGGCATAGTCGACCTTGGTACCGTCGCTTATCTCAGTCTTAGCGTTAACATTAAGGCGGCGTCTCCGCGTGGGCCTCTGGAGCTTTGAATGTTGATATCATGCAACGTGGAAGCAGTTCCATTTTCCTATGAATGGGTACATCACTGGCCACTCGGAGGCACGAAATCGTGCAGATCAAGTGATAGTAATGAAGAAAAGAGTATGTGGCTCAGGTTTGATACTCACCCTCAACGAGTTGCTGCCGTCGTGCTCCGGTGTTGCCTTTTGCATAGCGAGTAGTAGTCGATGGCGCAAATACTCTCCTTGTGAAAGGATTGTAATCGGACCGAAGTAGAGACAGTGAGGGGTTTCCAAGGCCGCGCAAGTACACAGCATCCGCCGTCATAGACCGCAGGTGCAGCTTAATGGTCTGCTTTCTTGGCCCAAGACTTGAATTGAAGGCTTTGTTGCGATTTCATATTACAGTCTCGGACTAGGCGGGAGCGGTGATATGCATCGGTGTTGAATCAGCTATAGTACCTGGCAGTGACTCTTTGAAGTCTTGAAGTCGGGCTGCCAGCGATGGATAAGGGCGTGCCTTGAAAGCCTCAAGGAACCATCGTTGAGAGGCGAATAACGGAGACAGCTGATCAGCAAAGCAAGCAATTGAGAGTGCTAGATTGTATGATTGTTGTTAGCTAGAAAGAAAACGGAAAAAGGGAAGGGGGGGTTGTGGGCTGAATCGGTGGTCTAGAAGAAGCAAACAGACCCCGCTTGCCAATACATAACCTTTCGGCACTTCTCAGCCGGTCAGCAAAGCACTGCTTTGGTCCAAAAATGGGTTTCCTGCATCCCCTAGCAAGGGCGGCTCCGCAAGCATCCCACTCAAGCGCTGGGGGCCAAATTGAACATGCTTAATCTGCCACTTTATGCTCTACGGTTAGATTGTATGGACCGATGACCCCCTCTGCATCGCAAATCCTGGCGTCTGGCCGTATGCAACAGAGGTCGCGAAATCTGTCACGAGATATAAGGCGCTACTTAGTTACTGCCCCGTGACTAACAATACCGGTTTGTTACGTAGCAGTTATTGGCCCAGGTCTGCTTGCTTTGTGCCAGAATAGTCAAAGGGCAGCAATTGCCCAAAAGTCTCAAGCACCATGTTTGACCCCTAGAAATGTTGCAGAGAGCACAACGTCTACCCACAACGTCCCCTTGTCAGAATCCTAGAAATCCCATAGGATTGAGCGCACGGTCTACACCATCTACACTTAGGTCTCCCACAACAAAAGAAGGTGTCGGATCTGACTTATTACACTAGATTAAAATCTGGGGGTAGGGTGTAACATGAAATAAGGCGTTAGTTAGTGCCCCGTAACTATCAGCGATGTCGTTTTGTTACGTGCCAAAATCGTTGTGAAGAAAGTCATGAGAAGACTCCAGTTACCCACTGGGTATGTGGGTTGTAGACTGCTGCCCCATGAACTCGATTGCTGCACCGACACATGCGGCGAAGAGGTACGCGGAGATGGCGGATATGTTCTGCGTCCAAAATAATCAAAAGTATGGTACATTTTCCTTTTCCAAAGAGGGGAGCGGCTGGAGTCAGTTAAGCATTAAATCCATGGTTTATACGTCTCGGTTTTGGACTAGGGCCGGCCAAGACCGTGGGGGTGTGATATCTTCTAGAGAGCAACTTCCATATGATTGGTCTAGATAAGCTGCGGCTGCTACTAGCCACCGCGTATAGAAGAAACGGGAAAAGGGAAGCCAGGGGAAACAAAAGAGAACTCTGTCGTGTGCCTGGCCTGCCATTCTGGGTGGCCCGGCGACGAGTCAGTTAGAGTTGCGTAGATAAGCCGTCCTGAATTTCTTCCCACTTAAGCCTAAAATCAGCGAAAGTTAAAGCTCGACGGGCGATATCAGGCATTGGTAGAGGCATTAACATTTCCTCCCAGCACGGGCGTCGTAAACAACGGGAAGCCCCAAGGGGGGTGGTGGAAAGCCCCACGGGTTGGCCGTCCCCGAGCCGGGATGCACCCTGGACGGCTCCATTTCTACCTTGTCAGGGCCACGCCGCCCCCATTCGGACCACCCAGCTACGCACGGCGCCGCCGATGGCAGACGGCGGGGGCATGGTCGACGCCATCCCGGACGGTGCTTTGCGCGCCCGTGTACGGCGTTGGTGGGAGGTGTTGGAGACCTTCAAAAAGGTCGGGACCGCATACCTAATGGCGGATTGGCACCACCAGAAACATCGCCTCTGATCAACACCGGGATCCTGCTCATCATTCGCGGTCCATCCAGTCTTTACTGCAACACCACCAAACACTCGCATCTAATAATTCAAAATGAAGACCTCGGCAGTTCTCCTCCCTCTCGCCGCCGCCCTCGCCGCCGCGGTCGACGTTACGCCCTACGACCCCGCCCCCCAGGTCGAAGCTGCGTTTCGCAGCTTCCTCGTCGAGTTCTACACCACCATGGAGGACCAGTCCACGAACGACACCTTCACCGACTTCTGGCCCCCCAACAACCTCGGCCAATTCATCTACCAGGGCCTCCCGTTCCCCGGGTCCGTCAACATCCTCGGCATCAAGCAGTCGCTGCTCCCGCGGATGGGCAACAAGGTCATGTGGGACCTGGTCCGCAGCGCCTCCGTCGTCGGCGACACAGCGGGCGACAAGACGTACCTCGCCGAGATTGTCATCCAGACGTCGTACCCCGCGGGGAACTGCTCGCAGGCCTAGTAAGTTTTCTCCTTCACATGAGAAGGGAGCACGATACAACGCGCCGATGAGGGGATACTAACTGATCGGCAGTGGCGACGCGAGGTTCACCATCCTCAAAGACGACCAGGGCAATCCGAGACTGACGCCGCACAGCGGGAGCTTGAGCGTATACAACCTGACAGTCTCAACGACGGATTCGCCCACAGACATTGCATGCACTCTTAGTTGAGCAAATTACCCATGTAGATAGCACCCACCAAAATCATCAGCGTAGCGTTTTTCACGGAGTACTAAAAATGGACATTGAAAAAATATATTTTACTCATGCCAGACTATAGCGTGCCTGGTGTCGTTCGATCTATCGTATCGTGGCCAATCAGTATCTAGTGAAAATTCGCGCTCTGCTGTGCCGTAAAGACAGGGTCGTGCCTTTGCACGAAGGAGCTTTTGGTGCCGTACGCCCAGAACGCCCCGAAAAATGCAGGAAAGAGGCCTTGTTAAGACGTCAAGGCCGCCGCCCACGCATGGTTTTCTATAAATGACAAATGCCGGTCGTAAACTCGTTTCAAGGTAAAAGACAGTGAGAAGCAAACGCGCGATGTATGGTATCGTAGCCGTAATAATATGACACATGAAAGAAAAGCGTGTATAACATATGCAAGTGATGGTGCGAAAGGGCCCAAAGAAAACGATTCAGACAAGACGCTTCTCGTCGTCCCTAGTGGACGCCGTGTTGTCCTCTTCGGGCTGTGTAGAGATTATGATCTCAGGTGCTGTGATCTTGGAGTCGCCGGAGCCGGAAGAGACGCGAGCCTCCTCGTCGGAGGCGGCGTCGGCGTCGGCGGACTTGTTGCGACGGAAGACGGCGCCGACCCTCCAGAAGAACTTGCCGGAGGCGCGGTAGACAACCACGACGGGTCGGCCGACGGTCTTGGCAATCTTCTCGAACCAGGGGTCAGGGAACAGACGAATCAGGACGGCGATGGGGAGGGATAGGGCGGCCAGGACGATGGAGACGGCCCAGTGCTCGGCGGTGATGCCGTCCTCGCTGATACGGAAGGCCCTGCCGCCGACGTAGATGATGGCAACCTGGGCGCCGACCATGATGCAGTTGATGACGATGAAGAAGATGTTGCGGTGCACGCCCTCGAAAATATTGAACTTGTTGTCGAGGCGGCGGTTGTTGAACTCGTTGAAGATCTGCATCCAGACAAAGGTGTTGAAGATCATTGAGTCGAGCTCGAGCTGCTGCTTCTCGTTGAGAGGGTCGTAGCCGAAGATGGAGTTACCAGCAAAGTGCAGGACGAGGGTGGCAGTCAACTGGAAGATGGCCTGGCCAATGATCATCTTCCACATGTTAACGGTGATGAGAGGCGCCTTCTTGCCCTGAGGCAGACGGTCGAGGATCTTCTCAGTGGGGGGGTCTGTGGCCAGGGCCAGAGCGGCGAAGGTGTCCATGATAAGGTTCACCCACAGGAGCTGAACCGCGGTCAGAACGGACTCCATGTTGGGGGAAGAGACGGCGGTGATGAAGGCGAGAAGGACGGCAGTGATGTTGACCGTGATTTGGAACTGTGTCATTATGTTAGTACTGGCATGTGCAGAGGGACTGGTAAGTGGTGCATACCTGAAGAAACTTCTGGACGGCGTCGTTAACTGCCCTTCCCCACTTGAGGGCCGTGACAATTGAGGTGAAGTTGTCATCCATCAGCACGATAGATGACGCCTCCTTGGCGACTTCAGTGCCGGAGATACCCATGGAGAAACCCACATCTGCAGCCTTGAGGGCAGGTGCATCATTGGTACCGTCACCAGTTACCGCAACGGTCTCTCCAAGAGCCTTAAGGCGGGTAACCAGGACGCGCTTGTCCTCGGGCGACGAGCGGGCCAATACCTGCAGGCGGGGAAGGGCCTCGTTCATCTGCTCAACGGAGAGCTTGCGGAAGACGGGGCCCTCCATGATAAGACCACCCTCGGTGTAGATCCCACATTCGGTTGCAATGGCCTGGGCAGTGACGGCGTTGTCACCGGTGACCATACGAACGACTACCCCAGCATGCTGAGCCTTACGAACGGCCTCGGGAACACCAGGACGAACGGGATCCTGGATACCAACGACACCAGCGAAGACCAGGTCGTGGAGAATGTCGCCAAGGTCGACGTGTCCCTCAATATCGGCGTTGACACCGTGGGGAGGCCATTGAGGGAAGTCCTGGTAGATCAGAGCGATGGTGCGAAGAGACTTCTTGGCGTAACTATCGATGATGCCCTCCAAGCCCTTGCGGTCGGACTCCTCCAAGGCAGAGGTTGAGAGGTCGGTGATGCTGAGCTTCTGGTTGCAGTATCCAAGAAGAATCTCCGAGGCACCCTTCACGACCAGTCGGTAGCCGGTATTACCAGACAGCTTGATAACAGCAGCCATGCACTTCTTGCCGGAGTCGAAAGGCATCATTTGGACAACCTCCTCGTTGGAGCGAGTCTCGGCAAGCCCTTGCATGCCAAGGTGATCCTTGGCGAACTGAAGCAGAGCAGTCTCGGTCTTGGAGCCGATGAAGGTAGCCTGGCCGTCCTCCTCTCCCTCGAAAGCGGTGGAGTTGATGGCGACTGACTGAACAAGGAGCTTCTTGGTGGCCTCGGGGAGAGACTGGGCGAACTCCACGGCGCCAGTAGCTTTCTCGCCGTCGGCGGACTTGCTGAAGCTGGCGGAGCCAAAGGTGCCGGCGACGACCGTCATCCTGTTGGTAGTCAAAGTACCGGTCTTGTCGGAGCAGATCGTGGTAGCATTGCCCATTGTCTCGCAGGCCCTGAGAATGCGAACCAGGTTGTTCTCCTTCAGAAGGCGTGTGGTGGCGAACGCCAAGGCTAGGGTCACCGCCAATGGAAGACCCTCGGGAACGGCGACCACAATAATGGTGATGGCCACGATGAGAATATCCATAAAGGTCGAAGCCTTCTCAGCACCACTGGCGGGGTTGCCAGACAACCCGGCAAGGAAACGAATGAGGAGTACGATGAATAGCAGGAGGGCAGCGCTGCTTCCGAGCTTGGCAATAGCCATCGCCAGACCCTCGAGTTTCTTCTGCAGAGGCGTGGCTTCCATCTCAGTACGGACCGACATCATGATCTTTCCGAAGCTGGAGTTAGGGCCAACCGAAGTGCAGACAAAGGTGCCGACGCCCTCGAGAACCTTGGCACCGGAGATGATGAAAGGATCGATATCCTTGGACGCGTTTCCAGACTGGAAAGCATTGAAGACGGCATCACCGCCAGTCTTCTTGAGAGCATCGGACTCACCCGTGGCCGAGGATTCGTCACACTTCAGGTCGTGGCCGCTGATGAAGATACCGTCCACTGGGACCAGGTCGCCAGGCTCGAGGTGAATGACATCGCCAACCAAGATCTCCGCAACGTTGATCATAAAGGACTTGCCAGACCGGATGACCGTGACCTCGCGGTCGTCCTTCTTGGCGTTAAGCTTAACAAAGGCGCGTTCTTTTTGCCAATCGTTGAGAGATCCAACCAGTGTGACGATCAGAATAGCAGCTATAATAGCGACACCTTCGACCCAGTCGACCGGCTGGCCTTCAGCAGGGTCATGTTCGGCGCCAAAGGTCTCGTAGAGACCTAGCGCTAATGATATGACGGCGGCAACAGTGAGCAAAATAATGACCTTGTCGTTGTAGGCGTTCCACATGAGCTTCCACAGAGTGGTTGCCTTCTTGGCGGGGAGCACGTTTCTACCGTAGACTCGAGTGCGGTCGGTGAAGCCATTACTGTTGGCATGGCTTGTGGTGGCTGACGGCTGAGCACCTGGAGCGACGAAAGTGGGCTCCTTGTGACCGGTAGCCTCTTCAAAGCTGACATGGCCTCGGACGGCCACCTCGTCCAGGGACAGGCCTGACTTGAGATCTGTCTGCAAACCCTTTTCGATTCCGTAGAGGCCGCCCAGAGCCTGGAAGGCAGATAATGATTTCGGGTTCAAGAGTTTGTTGAGGTGCCCTGGGCTAAATGCAAAAGGGTTGTTGGGGACGATGAAGTCGGCTTCCGTGCCGGGGTCGGGCACCAGAGCGCTGTCTGGATCTTCGGTGATAACGGTGGAATGCATACTTGGTGCAATACTTGTTGCTGCGCTGACAGCTGGGGTGAGGAAAGGATTTGAGTGTGTCAAGATAGGGGAGGGAGCTATCGTGTCGTCGTTGTCGCTCCCGCGTTGATGGCGGGTGTCGACACGCAGCTGAGGGGGGGCGAGAGACGCCATTAGCACCGATGCAAAGATGTCTGAAGCTGATGCCAAAGACTTCTAACCAACGAGCTCAAGTAGAAAGCTGGTTTGTGGATTTGGTTGAAAGAAAGTAAGAAGAAACCGTCCCGTGATAAGAGTCAGGCCAAAGACGTGGATAGTGTAACATCGACGAGCGGAAATGTATTTAGAGGAGGTGAATAAGGATGTGAGAGGCAAGAAATTGCGTATGCCTAGCTGCGTATTTCGCAGAGTAAAGAAAGTGGCAGAGTCTTGGGCATACCACGAAAATGTACAAGGTTTTGGAAGCCCAGGGCGTCGCAAGCCTTGGTGATAGCGCGTTTACTGCGCCTTTCGCCCCGTCAAGTAGAGTTTCCGGAGTCTCTGGTTTCCTCTCAACACCGACGGTAAGCCTGTGTGATTGCTTCTTACGGGGAAGTAGTGTATGACGCTTCTCTTGGGGGGCAGTGCAACGGGAGGACTCCAAGCGGGAGGCGATGGTCTGGTCTCGGTTTCGAAGCGTACGGGCTGGTGGCAGAGTAGTGGCGGATGATCAGAGTTGAGCAACCGTCATGGTTTTTCAGTCTGGGTTCTGGGTCTCACGAGTCGAGACCTGGATGGTAGAAGAGCGTCTAGGTGTTTGCTGGCTGCTGGCACGACTTTCTAGAGAGTGGCAGTGCTCACAACCACATGCCTTTCTTGGCAAGTTCAAAATGATATAAAGTCAAGCGAGATCCACTGCAGCCAATGACAGATTGGTTGGATCGGAGACAATGATAGGAAAAGAGAGGGGTGGGAGAACGTCGCGCTTCAGTTTGACTATTACACAACAGTGTATCCGTATCAATGGCGAATCTTGGCGGGGATGCAAGACTAAGGCTGCCACGGGAGCAAAACATCTGGCAAAAGGTGATCAATAGGGGAAGGAGGTAAAGAAGACGGGGAGGTCAGGTCAGGTCAGGTCAGACGGAGTGACGGAGTGACGGTGTGACGGACGTGCCGGGAAATGCCTCTCAATGCTCTCATCTTGGCATTTGATTAGCAGGATTAGCTGAGCGAGGAGGTGAGAGGGAGCCGCCCAAAGTCTGGGCATTGAGGCTGTGCACGAGGGAAAAAAGTGCAAAAGGTCCCCCAATGGGGGGAATTAAATTGGAGCATCAAGAAGCGAGCTCTCCTAAGTGGTAGCGGTGCCCGAGTCGGGACAATCCCAGGAAAACCGCCGTGCAACGACGACGAGAAACAAGGGGCAGGATGGAGACTTGACAGCGAGCAACAGCCGCTTGGCAATTCCAATGTTTGTACCCTTGGCGTTGTGTTGATGCAAGTGCCGGGCCCTTATCATCTTGTCCAGAGCCCCGAGGGTCGCAATGCGCGCATATATCCGCGTACATCGGTAAAAGGGGCGGCCAGGAGGCAATTATGAACTGGCCAGAACTGCAACGTGCGTACCAATCTGGACCGACGACCGTCCCGGAGCGCCATAGACGGACAAGGCGACTGAGAGATTGGGTGGCGGCCCCATCGTTTTGGTGAGCCCCATCGTGTGCGGGCGGCGTTCCACACGGGCGGGCGTACGCACCAGTACGGGTAGGTAGATAGCATATGTCCCATAGTAGTAGACGCCGTAGGTATGTATCCGTGTCGTTCCGATTCGGACCGGTCACCGGCCGTGACCGGTGCACTCCTGACACCTGCCAAGGTGATTCAAGACAATCACGATGGCGTGACGATGCAGGCGGGCGCTAACAGCAGTTTTTTCTTCTCCGGCGAGCCGCCTAATAGCCGTGGCTCCCAAACCGCAGCAGACGACGGTGAGGGCTTCATCAACCATAAGTATAGCCCGAATGGTGCATAATCCGACGGGCACGCCGACAGAACAGGTTGGCATGTGAGAGGACTCTCTGTCGATGGACTGAATGATGGATGAATAAATCGAAGTCACACCTTGTTGACAATGACCCTGTGTGCCTGGGAGGCGACATGTCGATTTGGGATGGAGAGGAACGATGGTTGTCATCGGCGTTGGTTCATGTCTGGGCGTTTGGGATCCTGTCGTCCAGCCTCTGGGTGGATGCGCCTGGCGCACGAGTTGAAACTTGGCATGATCCGGAGAAGCAATAAACCAAAAGCGATAAGGTCTTGGCCACGGCCGGCGGTGTTACCGGTAGTAGAAAGAGAAGATGGACATGGATGGCATGGAGAGGATCGGAACAAAGGTGGAGAAGAGCGGAGAGAAGGATCGAGACGGAGGAATACCGTACGGAGTGACAGGCAAGATCCATGGCAAAATTCGACAGCAGGTGCCTCATGGCAGAATAGGGTTGAGAGATTTGCAATAGCCTCCCCAGGGGAAAAAGGCGGTCGAGATGCAATCATCGAGTCAAGCTCGGAGAGGTGTGGGTGTGTGGCTGCACTACCTGTAGTTTCCGCCACTCGTGGCGGTGACCTGCACTTTCCAAGCCTTCAATTGGGTCGCTTGGCGATGGGGCGCAAATCCAGAAAGACCCACATATTCTTTCCACTCGAGGTAAGTACGCGGTACGTACCCATAGGCGACTGCAGGCAAACAGGGTCCTTCCCAGGCCCTTGGTGGCAGCCGCTTATCCCTGGAAAGCTTCCGGAGATCTGCCGATGGTGCTGACCAATCAAATTTTCCAGATCTCATCGGGGGGGGCCTCCTGCTGCTTTCCCCACATCATTCATCCGAACTCACTAAACTCCATTGACTTGGAGGCTTAGGCGATATCAAGGTGGTCCGCAATTAACGCAACTTTTGACCTCTATGTCGACGTTGAGGGTTGTGTGGTGGCGCAATATTGTTAGGCAAGTCCCCGCGTTGGTTAGCAAAGAACTGCAGATGGGAAGAAGCCGAAAGGGCCGTGTAAGGTCTACATTCGCACTCGACTTGTGGACCGCGGGCGGCCATGACAGAAAGGATAACAGCGATGTCAGGCGCGCCAAGTGGGAGGCGGCAGCGTCGATTCTATGACCAAGATGCAAATTTTAGAATTAGCCGCCTGTTCGAGAATAGCTCTCGCAACCGGATCGGCGTTGGCTCACTGCTCGTGGCCTGCCAAAACTTGATGCGTTCATGACACCTTCATCTCGCATATGACACGGGCTGAAACTGCACTTATAGCCGAGCGTCAATATCGTTGTGCATATACTGTAGGACATTTTCCCCGTTCCAACTGTCGCTGAATTGCGGTCTAGACTTGCCTCCCATTTCTGACATCCCTGGTCCATCACAGGCACCAACCATCACAAAGCTCTTCGTCACGGGCTTCCACGATGTTATCGCCAAGAGCCTCGGTATGGTCATCTTCGCCGTCTAATTAGTTGAGAAGCTCGGTCGCCGCAGCGGTCTATTCTGGAGCGTCTTCATCGGGTCTCTCGCTGGCCAGGCCGCCGCAGGCAACATCGACCGTGACGCTGGGCATGCATCGCGATGCTGTGCGTCGCCATCATGACTGCGGATTAATGGCTATGGAGCTTCGTTGTCTCGCGGACTGCGCCATAGATTATTACGCTACTGAGACACGTCATTTACGTCTTGTTCGGGACCCCCATGGTTCTCATGGGCATCTCGGCTTTCTTCTTTGTGCCCGAAACCAAGGGAATGTCCAAGGCATCCCCGGAACTTCCCCAAGCCGCATACCTTCGCGTCACCCCGTGGCTGACAACTTCGTCCGCCCCGCACGTCTCACGGTCGAGGACATACATCCTTTCCTCATGCGCAGCACGCACAACACCGTATGGACTAAGCCGAACAAGAAGAGCGACAATAATGCCCTGGCGAACACGAAGATACACCTGCAAGGCTCCCTTTGAAGGTCGCGAAGTTACACGATACTATAACGCAGTCGGAAAGAAACAACACTGGTACCATGCCCAATAGTGGGCTGGAAAGCGTGGACATAGTAGAGGAAGATTTCATAGCGAGGAAGGGAAAACGGTGCTTCTAAACGTTATTAAAGTCAATGATTCTGTATTTCCGTATCTGTAACTGCCCATAATAATGGTAACTATTAGAGAGAAGAGCTGTCAGGCTGGCCGGGCTGGATTACCCGGCAAGGGTGCCTACATGTTACTGCCAGTGGTGAAGCAACTCACTCGGCTGCCAGATATCTTCCACAACGTTGATCGTTAATAGATCGGGGAGGTTAACAAAGGCGGCCTCTTTGCGTATCAGCATTTCCATATCAAGTTGTACATTGTGCGAGATTCGAGGCATGCGAGGCGAATGCCAAGACCCATAATCTTCAAGCACTGCCCGCTCAAAAATGCACTGCCACTGCAAGGTGACGTCGAATGTCTTGGAGTCGAGTTATCTTTCCCCCCCCTCCGTTTCCTTCATGCCTGGAAATGGGTGCTTCTGTGACATGTCTGTGGTGCACCGAAAAATCTACTCGCAACCTGGAGGAGTGCCAAGCGTCATCTCAACGGGGCGCAGCACGATGCCTACTGCAACTTCAACGATTGTCTCCAGTAGGAAAATCCCGCATAATGAATTCAAGGAGAAACAACCGTTGACAAAGAAAATGCAACATTGACTTCGGACGAGTCCATTTTGGCATTCGTATCAGCATGCATTCGTTCAATGTACACAGTTACGAGATCCTTGTCAACTATTCAATAGACTCATGTGATTGGTCACTTTCATTGACAGATTGCATTCGGCCAAGTTGCGCCCAAGCGACTTGCTGTCCAGTAAAGTGACTGACCAGCTCTGAGAGGCTGAAACCCTTCCCTGGTAAAGGATAAATGTAAAAAGGGTCGAAAGGCTCTTTGGTCTATAAAAGACTCTATAGAGTATCGTCCTTATTGGCCAGACCGGCACGTATTGCAATTGGACGCCCTCCAGTCGGCTGTGCAGTCGGGGGGAGGCATCATAGGCTCAAGGCAAAGTAACCCGATAAGCAGCCAAGATGGGCACCTTGTCAGACCATTCCCTTTAGCAGCAGGCTGACTGAAATTGTCCAAGACAGCTGCCTCGTTTGGTGACCAACGGAGTCTTAGCTGTCCCGGCGCTAGTAATAATGTGGTTTCCCGAAATCCGAAGTTCGGCTCGACGTCAGCCAGCACAGCCCCCAGCTAGTCGCGTGTTACATGATGGGTCATGATTCTTGTTGTATCTTGGTTCTATCAAATCGGGCGGCGACTAGAACAGAGATTCGGCCTGGTCAGGGTGTGGCAATATTCGAATAAATGCGCGTACTTCATTATGGACCACAGGGCGAGATACGCACACATGGGAACCAAATCAACGACGGAGTGCGCAGAGGAATATTTCATTATATCCCTAACATCCTACTCAAAAAGCACTCAAGACTGAGTTTTAGAGCGCAAAGATCTTACGGAAGTGAGGTTTCCAGAACCTTGCATCCCGGATTTTAAAATCTTACTATCAACACAAATCCACCAGATCAGATTTATCAGTCCACTGATAATGCGCTAGACAGAATAGAGAAATAGAAGTAGCAGGTGTGATAGGACACTTATAGCCGAACATTCTAAGCCTAGGCGAAGTAGAAGCGCAGAGTGCCGGTGCAAATACATTAGTACAAGACAATATACAGATGGTTATTTCGTGGAGACAGAGTTAGATTTAGACGAGTCTGTTCAGTATTATATACCATAAAAGGCCAATAGATTTTAAAGACAAGAAACATCTCAGTAAGGAGGAAAGGAACGCATACAACGTCCAACATTTTCGCTATATTAAGACTTCAGATTATCTAGTTGATATCCCCTAGCAGCTAGGTAGCATTAACCCCCCAATAAAAAAAGATTAAAAAAAAGAAGAAGGATGCAGTAAATATGTTTCTAAGCCCTACTCTTATGTCACGAGTTAGAGCACACAGCAGGTCATGGAGAATTGGGATCAAAAAGTCTGATTTCTAAGATTTCCAGTTCGCCTCGTCCATAGATAATGTATGGTTAAAAGGCAAACGCAGATTGACGCAAAGAAATGTTGTACGTGGTCCGTCAGGCGTTTTCGTTCTGCCGGCACCTTGCGATACACTCAATGACGTCGAGGGGGAGTGTAACACATGCCCGAACAAGTGCGAAATCCGCAAGTCGTGCCGGGCCCTCGTGTTGAGAAAAGGCCTGGGCGAGCTCATCCATGATGCCGTTCAACACAGTTCTCGCATGTCGGTATCAAGCTCCTAGTATGGCGCCCTGGTTACGGGGTGGCAGTAAGACATGAAAGGCAGGCACCTGTCGAGGTAGTCGGTGTGGCTACCGGGGTGGCTAAGACGCCGCCTGATATGGCATCTGATAAGGATGTCACAGAATTTAGAAATGCATGAAGCTATCGTAACATCTTGACTGCATGTGGTTTGAAGAACGCGTCCCTGTCATGCACCAATGAGTGCTGACATAGGAGTTTTTATGTTAAAGCTTCAACCAGCTGCGCCAAACACACCGTCATCGCTGGACGATAGAGAGTACCGCGAGACAGGGTGAACAGACATCTTCGAAGACGGGTGAGTGTCAGAGGTGGGTTTAGTGCACGTGACAGTAAGGTTACCGTCATGGAAGGAACGCCCACACCTCATTGGTATACACTTTCAAGCTCGTTCTCACGTCGGTGATTTGTTCTTATCGTCTATAATGCGAGAACAGGAAAGTAGAAAGGAAATGCTAGGCAAGCTTGTAGTTGCAGTGTGCTTGGCTATAATCACTGCATGTAAATAGGAGTCTTGATCATGAGGTTAGAGTTGAACTTATCAGCCCTCATGATCATTGAGTCGATGGCGGCAAACTGGCTGGAAACTTCATCGTCAACCTGACAGCTGAAAGTCACCATAGCTGGGAGTTGCTACGTGGAGATATGATATCTCAAAACTGCATGGTATAGGCTAACAGACCTTGGCCGACATTCATCTTTTATCCGCCTCGGCGCATAGACTTATGAATCAGGTTCTCTGCGGCAAATACCATCTTGCCCTCATAGCTTAGGTGCATATTTTGGTGAGCTGCGTTGTTACTTTCGCTTCAGCAAGATCTTTACTTTGGACGCTGAAGGGCGCTCCTGCGAAACTCCTGGAGTCTGTTCCCCTCTTCCATCTGCTGTCCTCTATTACTCCCTACTGCGCTCTATCTGCTGTACAAACTTCAAGTAGAGGTGTAATGGAAAGGCTCTATATTCAGTAATCATTGGTCTGGATAAAAACAATATTCAGGTCACATTCACTCAAGAGCTTACTTTCACTGATTCGCAACCATGCGGTGAGAGTCATGATGGTACTTTTGGGATGTTTTAGACTGTCGTGCGAGCATACACGTGGGCCAGCGCTCTGTGGCAACGCTGGCCATATGTCCGTCGTCCTCGAGGCAGATAGGGACACTCTTCCGCCCAGTCCAAGACTAGACTCAGTCGAGACTGCCTCCAAACAGAGGCTTCACGAAAACGCCGAAACCAATTTCCCCGCTGGCCCCATAATCCTAATACTCCTGACAGTGAATGCACACGGCTGCATCTCGTGCCTCGCCCAAACGAGAAACCTCAAATCACCAAGAAAGCGTGGGCTTGGCAGGCTGCGTCGGCTCGTCCGTAACGAGCAGCATCTCGTCGCCAATATCCTCTTCCTCGGCGCCTTCGTCCTCGACCGCCTCCTCGCGGCCGTCGCCGTACCCTTCCCTGCCCGCTTCGCTGTCCGTGCCTCCTCCCTCGAAGGCCTCCGAAACGGACGAGTACTTGCGGCGTGGCCAGGACGGGACGAGGTACTTGTCCATCGCCCCCGTCTTGCGGCCCTGCGACTGCGGGCACGCCAGGAGGTACTTCTTGATGAGGGCCCGGGGAATGTTGGCCTCGGGCTCCCAGGTCGGGTTCTGGCCGGGCGGCCAGATGCCCTTCCAGCGTACGTGGAAGAATCGGACGCGTTTGCCGCGGACGATGCGCTCCTGCATGCCTTCGAGACGGAGGACCTCGTAAATGTTGTCTTCCTCGGGGGGCCCTTGCTCTTCTTGGGCGGGCAGCGAACTCGCGGCGGCCTTTGCGCTGCCGGTGGTTGTGGCGGGCGGTGCGGACTGTGTTGTTTTGACGGGCGACGTGCGGTTGTCCATCGCCGGCTTGGGTAATGTCTGCTTTGGTGTCGATGAAGATGCTTGTTCTATGGACCGGATCGGCTGTGAGGGCGTAAGGTTGGCGAAGTTCTTGGACGCCGCGAGGGAGATGGTCCATGGTGTCGTGTTCTGAATCAGGGGGGTGAAGCCAGTCCTAGGGGTTGGGGTATGGAATGTTGCAGAGTCCTCCAGGGGCAGGTTGATGGCTGGTGGTGCGGTTGCAGGTGCTCGTAGCGGGATGCTTTGAGCTTTGGGTGTCGGAGTCCCGGCCATGCACGGTTCTGGCTTTTTGGGCGTGGGAGGATCGCGTATCGAGAGGAGAGACCGCTTTTGCGGCTGTTTCTCGGCCCGCGGGGCGGTGGGTGTGGACGTCTGGAGGATAGAGGCCGGCGGCACAGGAGGCAGGATAGGGGTTTCCCGTGGCCGGGCCGGTTGTGGGGCGGTATGAGGCTTAGGCAATGGCGGCAACGCTGGCGAGCTGGTGCCTGCCCGTGAAGATTCGAAGGGCGTACTCCTGCTGCTGTCCGTCTCGATGCCCGATATCAATCTTGAAAGCGTCGGTCGTGGAGACGTGATTCTTCGCTTCTTCGCCGACGGCTCCAATATCGCCGGGGGGGCAATGCTCCGTTCGTCAGAGTCGTAGGATCCTTCGGTTTCCATCTGCTCATCCCCATTCAGCTGCCTGAATATTGCCTCTTCCATGTCGACGTCGCTGTCTTCATTCAAAGCCTCCGCTTTCTGTGAGACTATCCTCTTCGAGGGCGTAGAAAGCGACGGTGCATCCTTCCTCTGCCGACCCGGCTTCTTCTTTTGCCCCACATTCGTTTTCGGCGGCGGTGTTCCCATCTGGTCTGCAACTGGTTGCTTCCTTTTCCTCCCTTTCAGCGGGAGGCCCTTGACCGCACTTCTCCTGAATATACCCTTCTCCCTTGCCTCAGCCTCCTCGACGGCGCGCACGTTCTCCTCCTCCTCGACCCTGCGCTCCTCCTCGTCTCGCTCGGCAGCCTGCGCGGCGCACCACTCCTCGTACGCCCTCGGCGAGACGTAGTCGCATATTCTTTCAGCGTCTACCTGTAGCCGTGCGGCGGGGAGGTCGGTCCAGCCCACGACGTATAGTAAACGCTTCTTGCCGTCGACGGAGAGCGCTGGCGGGACGAAGAACTCTTCGCGGATGTAGGCGGTACTGTCGTGTACCGGAAGTAGGGTGATTGGGGCCAGGCGCGGGCCAGTACCTGGCTTGTAGCGGCGGTAGGTCGGTATGTTCTCGAAGACCACGGCAAGCTCACGTAGGCCATCAGTTTTGATTCGACGGTTGGAGGGGGTGCTGCTGGTGCTGGTGCTACCGCCCGGGCTAGGTCTGCCGAACCAGACGAACCTCGAAGGGCGCGACATGGTTGCCTATCGCTGGGAAGAGACCACCATGCCACGGCTGGCAGGTGCCGGTGGATTTGGGCGGAGGCCCCGCCTTCGGAAAAGTTGTGGTGGGAGGGATGAGTTCGTGGTCGTTGGTCGGCTGAAGTTTTGGAGGGGGTCTCGCGCTTGGGGCCTCTTGACGTCGCGCGACGCGATCTGTCGGCCACTGCGGGTAAAGAGAACTGGTCGACGAACGGCAACGCTATGCTCTGCAAGCATCAGAAAAATCATCAGTGACAACGGAACACATGTCTGAGAGACCGACAGGTTTTTCTTCTTATTTTTGGGAGCAGTCAAGCTGTAGAGACGGCGTTCGTTTGGTCGGTCTGCGGCTTTGCAAGGCAAAGGAGGGAGGAAACCTAGGACGTTTAGTGTCATAATTAGCGTTTCTAAGCATTTAAGCCGCCACTGAAAAGCGGGGAATTACGTTTTCTTTCTAAGAAGCTTTTTAAAAAGTAAAACCAACTTTTTGAGTAATTTTAGTAAAGATAAATATAAGTTTTACTTTTTAAAAGTAATATTTTATATAATTCTTTTGAAAAGAAAATATTCAATAAATCTTAGATCTTTATATAGTTAAATAATACTATTATAATAAGCTAAAGACTAGTAGTTTACTTCTTAAAGTATAAGTAAGTAATTATATAGATTAAAAGACTTATAAAATTTATCTAAGAAAATGGCTTTTAAACTTAGAAAACTAAAATAAAGAATATTTAAACCTACTAATAGTGCTAAAAAACTGTAAGTAGAAGGTATTACTACGTGAAATATTTAATTACAGGTATAGTATAGCACTATACACTTAGCCTTATTAGTTAAAATTGAACTGTAAGGTGAGCAGGTTCAGAGTGGTCCGTGCGGAAGCTGCGCTGAGCGAGCGCCTGCGCTTGACCTCATCGCGAGCTCCATCCACCCCAGCTCCGGCCCATTTTCCAAATTCTTCGACCACAAGCCATAAGAAAACTCTCCACTCCACCACGTATAGACTCACGACCGGCCAACACGATTGACGTCTTTCCAACGAGGTCACGCAGCCATGCTGACACCCACGAGCACGTTCGCCCTCCGCCTCGCCGGTCAGGGCGCCGCCCGCGCGTCAATCGCCTCCTCCATCGCCCGCACCACTGCATGCCCGTACTCGACCGCCCCCTTGAAAAAGCAGCAGCCCTCTGCCCGTCTGATCGGCCTCGCCCCGGTTAGTCCTCTGGCTCGCACCGGCGCCGCCTTCGGCTCATCCTCTCCTTCCTCGATCATTGCCCGCGTCGTTCGCCAGCCCTGCTCGCAGCGCTGCAACGCCACGGCTGCCGCCGCTGCACAAACCAAGCCGGCCGCTGTGCCCGGGGACAAGCTTGACTGGGAGACGTTCTTCCAGTTGCGCAAGTCCCGCAGGAGATGGCAGCTCGGCTTTAGCGTCGTCTCCGGCCTGGGCGCGTTCGTTGGCGGTGCTGGTATCCTGGCGACTGGCGTCGCGGATCCGTTGGTGACGCAGGTTCCCCTCGACCCTTTCATCACAATGGGCCTGATGACGATGGCTTTCGGTACACTTGGATGGCTGGTCGGACCTAGTATCGGATCTTTCGTCTTTTACACGCTGAACAAGAGGTGGCGGAACCAGATGACAATCGTAAGCCATGATGTGTCGCCATAACATTTCACTTGATTCGCTGACTTGGTTGATATCACAGAAGGAGAAGGAGTTCTTCGCCCGCATCAAGAAGAACCGCGTTGACCCTTCGGTGTCTTCTGTCGGCAATCCAGGCATGCAAACCTGACTCACAGGCCCAGCTGATACTGTGCTAACGACCTCAACAGTTCCCGACTTTTATGGCGAGAAGATCTCAAGCGTCAAGGGCTACCGCCAATGGCTCAAGGACCAGCGGGCCTTCAACAAGAAACGTGTCAGCTTCGTGTA
The DNA here is from genome assembly GCA_030867305.1 of Colletotrichum zoysiae. Taxonomy (NCBI): domain Eukaryota; kingdom Fungi; phylum Ascomycota; class Sordariomycetes; order Glomerellales; family Glomerellaceae; genus Colletotrichum; species Colletotrichum zoysiae. The sequence goes on along the minus strand of MU842900.1, from coordinate 78,539 downwards.
GAACATCAATCTCCCGCCATGGCTCGTCAACGGACGACTTCTCTTTTTTTCGTACGACTAATCAGGTTCATGGGTAATGGGCGTAGGTCGCCCTCCTCTCTTTGTAGCAATAGGGGTATCGGTGGGGAAAATGCATCACGGCGACACAGCTCCCATCGTCAGAACAAATTCAGTTTTCATACTAAAAGTCTTCTGCCGCTTCTTGCTGTTACCTAGGTGAATGGCAATGTAGGGTCGACTTGGTGTTTCCAAGCTTTCATGCCGCCCTCAATGTCGCCAATAAACCTTTTGCCGTTGTTGTCCAGCCCCAAGTCCTTGAGGCGCTTCGTCGCGAGCTGTGAGTCGTTGCCAACTCTGCACACGAGGTAGATGGGCGCGTCGTCTGGTAAGTCGAATGGCAACCACTCCGGTCGGGGTTGAGTGCCGTCACTTGGCGGCTGTGTCTCTTTCATAAACTTTGCGATGGGAATATTGACGGCCCCCTCAATGCTGCAGATGTTAAAGTTCTCACGTTCCCTCACGTCGAGCAGCAGATGAGACCCGCCGGTCTCTTTGGCCGCAAGCTCATACTTGGCTGCTGAAATCCGGTCTCCGGGGCCGAGAATGTTCACCGGCGCGCTGACACCGCAGAAAGAAATATAATCAAGTGAGCCTGATCGCAGCGTCTCCAGCGACAGCGTCGAAACGGCAGAACATGCGAAGCAATCCTTCCTTCGACCGCGCATCCGGACGGATCTGAAGGGCCCCGACTGAACTGCTCCGGAAAAAATGAGGAGGGACGGAGCAGCAGCCTCCTTTTCCTTGACATTGGGATCAACGGCACCCGAAGCGACGAGCTTGATGGCCTCGAGCGCCTGCAGCACGCCCATGACGCCGACGACGGGACCGAGAATGCCTCCTTCACCACAACTGACAACACTATCAGGTGGAGGCGGCTTGGGGAATACGCAGCGGTAGCAGGGCCCGCCCTCCAGGCTTCCTTGCGGAGCGGCGGGCGAGTTTAGGACGATGAGCTGGCCATCCGTCCGGAAGGCGGAAGCCGAGACGAGGGGTTTCTGCAGGAGAACACAGATGTCCGAGATGAGATAGCGGGACGTCGGATGGTCAGTACAGTCAAGGACGATATCGTACTGCGAGACGATGTCCTCAGCGTTCAAAGGCGTCAGATGCTCCTTGTGCGCGCGGTATGTCACGAGCGGGTTCAGACTGAGAGAGGCTGTCAGTCCCGTCCAGGAGTACATTTCGCGGGGGAAATGGATGCTCATACCCCTTCAAGTATGCGATGGCGCTCTCGACCTTGGGCACGCCGACTCTGTCAGTCGAGTGTGCGACCTGGCGGTGGAGGTTGGAAATTTCGACCACGTCGCCGTCGACAAGTCCAACGGTGCCGGCCCCGGCCCCGGCGATGTAAGCGGCCGCGGGGCATCCCAGTCCCCCAGCGCCGATGATGAGAACCTTGGACTCTTTCAACCTCAGTTGACCTAATTTCTTTTCAGCATGGTGCTCGATGCTAAATAGAGGCTCAAGAGCAAACCTATCACTCCGACGTTGGGGATAATCAACTGCCGCCCGTATCTCTCATAGTCTGCGGGCTGCAGGGGCCACTTCCACGGTTGCGTCGGCGCATTCTGGGTTTCCTCCTGCGCTTGCCTCTCGGCCTGCTCAAGTTCTTGCTTCAGGCTCTGGAGCTCGAGAGTAGTCTCGGCGATCTTTCGCCGCAGATCCTCGATTCTGCCCATTTTCTCGTCGAGGGGTCGTGGCACTGGTGTAAGTGGGATGAGTAAGTAGCATGCGCGGAAATTTGGGTGAGCCTTTGTGCATGTCGGAGGTTCCGCCACCGACCTCCGACCCCCACGATTGGAGAGACCCGCCCTCGTCGGCGCCCCACCGTGGAATTTTTGAAGCTCGGGGTGCCTCCAAACTTCCCAGCAGCATTTCTGAACACCAGGTCTCTCACTACGCAAAGAAAACCAACCCTCGAGATCGTCCGACACAGCCACCACTCCGCCTACGCCCCTCGAGAAAATAACCTCAATATGGTAATGCGACCGCAAGATTTCTTGTGATTTCGCGATGCTGACCCCTCTACTTCCCCAGGCGCCCACCGCCCCAGCAAAGACCCTTTCGGCTCGCGAGAAGCGGATGGCCCGAATCCGCGGCGACATTCACCCCCTCGCGCCGCACAAGACGCTCCGCCCCGAGGCCCAGGTCGACGACGGCTTCCTGGCCAACAAGAAGGACAAGCGGACGATGAAGCACAGCGCCTTCGTCAGCAAGGTGGAGAAGGCCAACAAGAAGCCCCTCAAGCGCCGCCGCCCGAACAAGAAGCTCGTCACCACCATGGAGTCCCTCGCCGACGCCCTCCCGGAGCTGGACGAGGGCGCGCAGACGCTGGAGCAGCTCCGCGAGGGAAAGGTGCGCCACAAGAGCTTGAAGAGTAGGCCCGGCGCGCTCAAGCGCAAGGAGAAGATCGTCAGGGCCGAGATGCAGCGCTTCGGCGCCAGCATGGCCGCGCTGGCCTCTGTGCCCGCTGCCGGTGCTGCTGCGCCTGCCGTCGAAATGGCCGTAGAGAATCCGGTCGCGGCGTCGGGGGCTGAGTCGGCGGCACCTGATGCGACGGCGAGCCGGTGGGCTGCTCTGAGGAAGCACATCTCGAGCACGATGGAGCAGAACCCTGCTTTCAGCAAATAAACCACTACCCAGCGCACATTCCACGCCGAGTTTACTGGGAGTGAGTGTCGCCATGTCTACATGCTATCGGAGAACACTGTTCGGAGAGGGGTTTGCCGGTAAGAGTCTGATCCACCTCAAGGGGTGCATTGCCTCAGCTCCCATCTCGGGTCGCTCACACATATTCAACTTGGCAGCGGTTCTGCCGGATATCGATCTATTCCCGGAAGCTCCAAGTGAAAAGCCTCTCTCTTGATCGAACACCGCACATGGCTCTTCCTATTTATCGATCCCGGGAGCAGCCCATCAAACATAACGCGTAGCCAAACTGCAAAGCCCTTTCCTACGGGCGGACAGAGGGAGTCCGGTTCAGACCCGCTCAATTCTTGACGCCATATTCCCGACGGCTTCTAGCCAGGTCGAGTGAACAAGCAGCTCCACACATCCAGACATCATTTGGATTGGCAAAGGGGGAGGCTCGGCGACAACACTCGTGTCTTGGACCTGGTCGTTATTTGAGGCTGGAAACACAAAGCAGGTGGCAAGCCGCCGCTCGACTTGGAATCCTGCCAGGAGCAGTGCTCGTTATACGAAGCTCGTCAATGACGCCTGCGGGCAGTGGAGTCACGAAGCCGGTTAATTGTGAAAGACGTAGATGTCTAATCGTCAACACCGAGACTTGACCACAGCATGGCACCCCTCTCTCGAAACAGATGCTCTTGCTGATAGACAACGCTGTTCATCATGCACCGTGAGATGCCCTGATGCGGGTTCTGGCGACTGGTCATCCCACAAGGCCGTTCCGAGTTTGCACGTCAGCTCTTGCCGCGCTGTTTTCCTGCATCCGAATGGTACGAGTAACAATCATTTGTGCTAGTTTGACAGAGGATTAGTAGTGCATATACATCGGAGATGCATTCCCGGCCAGCAGATCGATGATACCAAACGGCATAGCCGCTCAGTTAACCTCCAGAGGGGGCAAGACACTCAATGGCAGCCGGGCCGTTGACAAGGGATATATGCTCAAGTGTTTCCGTGAGATATTATATATAGAATGACACAGTTTCGTCCATACGCTGGGCAGTCAAACTGCTTATTTCTTATCTACATCGTCTTCGTTAATGTCAGTGTCCACCCATGTAAGCAGTGGGTGAAGCCGAAATTCATAACACGGCCCGGTTGTTGCTGTTCTGTCGGAAATCCGAGCGCACCCGATGGGCTAGCGGTGATGGCCGGAGAGTTTGGCCCGTGGATCGGGATCTCAATAGGGATGCCGGTTTATGGGGCCGATGTCACGATGCGACCCTCTCTCCCCGCTCGCGTACTTATGGAGAGCCGTTGCATCCACAGAGGGCTGGCTCCACCGGCCACCGTCGATATTGCTAGACCTGCCTCGGCAGGTTGGTATCTCACCCCAAACCACCAAAGTTCGTCCTCGTGTAGAAGACGATTGCTGGCGGCACAGATGTCTCGCATTTTGTCAACAGGGGCAGAGCGAGCGAGGGGCGCTGGCCAAGCGTTTCCGCAGGGCGGCGAATGGGCAGTCCACGCGGTTGTTGAGGATGCAGGATAGCCGACGTCATCATATCGATCCTCCAGGTTGTGCAAACGCATCAACAGAGCGAGAGCGACAGGGAGAAAGCCACCCGGGGGAGAAGAGAAAAAGAAAGCGGAATGGTTTATCAAGTCTGGATCGGCGGGTATGTTTTGTGGATAGGCCTGGCGGGGTTGACGATGCAGTGATGTCAGCTTCGCCTTTAGAGATGTCGTGTCCCAGGCATCCCGGCAGATTGGGGTTTCTTTTTTCCTGCACAATGCTCGACGCGGTCTTGTAGGAAACGTGTGAAGTTATACATGCGTGGGGTAAATCAGGGAGATACCAATGCAGCGTCATTCTTGGGTCAGAAAGCGAGGATCTTCAGTGCGGCCAGGCGCATGGGCGGGGAAGAGCCGGCGTTTGCCTAAAATCAACGTCACTGAGGGAAGGTACTGCCGTCTGTTTGTTCCTGCCCTCCAGATAGATACATACCTAGGTAGGTATCTTAGATGGATATAAACCTCTAAATCCTCCAGATGAGAACTTCTTCGTCTCCCACTTTCATCAATAACCCACTTTCAAACTCCATTCAAACGCACAACTACGACTCCCTCACTACTGCACCCTACCTACCTACACCTAGCAACCGAATCCTAGCCAAGACAGAAACCATAAACATGGCTGACAGCAACCCTGGAAACTTTGCCAACCGGTGAGTCACTTATTTCCATATCGCTCTACTTTACTTTGATGCGGCATCACGCTGACGATACGCAGCCCCACCGACAATGTCCGCCAGATTGCGGCCAAGGGCGGTCATGCAAGCCACGGCGGCGGCGTCAGCGCCGAGAATCAGTCCTCTGGCACCAGCAACAACAACCCCGGAAACTTTGCCAACCGGTAACTCACTTCTACGTCGCTTTACTGTGATTAGGAATCCCACTAACGGTATGCAGCCCTACTGAAGAGGTCCGGGAAATCGCGGCCAAGGGCGGTCACGCCAGCCATGGCGGAGGTAACAGGACCGAGAACCAGTCTACCGGCACCCACTCCTCCGGCACCGGCAACACCAACCCCGGCAATTTTGCCAACCGGTGAGCCCTCCCAAGCCATGACCACATTGCGTTGTCGGGGCTCGATTCCCCGGCGCACTCTTCTCCGTCGAAATGTTTGCTGACAAAGCTACGCGTTAGTCCCAAGGAAGAGGTCCAAGAGATCGCGGCCAAGGGCGGTCACGCCAGCCACAGTGGTGGCTTCGCCAGCATGGACGCGGACAAGCAGCGCGAGATCGCGTCCGAGGGTGGCAAGGCATCTTCCGGCTCGTTCGAGCCCGGCTCTGAGCGAGCGCGAGAGGCGGGACGCAAAGGTGGTCTCGCTCACAGCTCCGACTAAACAGTGTCCCTCTTCACTGGCGCACTTCAGGGCAGTGTGTGTGTCCCGGGACGGGCAGGAGTTATACGATGTACGATAGTGGGCCAAACGTGGAAGTGACATACGAGCATTGGGCAACGTAGGGCCCTTTCGCATAGCGGACTCCGCTTAATGAGGATGTTTCGATTCTCGATCAAACAGAAACATGGTGTTGCATTGTGCCAAGTGAGGTTTGTCCAGTTTCCAGGCCATGTGCGGTGGGTTCCTCAGCTGAGCTGTGCATGTATACGGCCCTCAGACCTCATTTTCCCCGAGGGAACAGACCCCGTTGGCGGAGTCAACTGTGCACCCTCGGAAGAAACATTTCGGAGCTGCTCGAATACAGCTTCCGCGTCTGCTAGGTACTCGGAAGGGGGTTGAAGATGTTGGATGATACAGGACCATGTTGCCAGGCGGCCGCCGAGGATGGCTGGGTAACCTAATGGTTCGGGCAATCCCACCTCGGCTGTCCCCGATGCGGGGTCCCCATGTCTCGCGCGGCTGTGCCTCCGTCCCTGCCTAGCATCGTAAACTCGAATTTACATAGCTATGGTAGCTACCCCTCGCTCGACTGTTAACTACTTTCACGAGCGTCTCAACGCTCCAGCCACTAACGGAAGCGTGGTGTGGTGATGCGCAGGTGCCCGCAGGGTGCGCCGAGAGTGCCATAGTTCTCGACGAGGTGGCCTCACCTTACCCTAGACCAGTCTCAAGGCAGCTTGGCGCCGTCGACGGTTGGCGCAGACATCCGCCAAGCGGTGGCTGCATATCTAGGCTGCTAGGCTAGCAGGGCTAGGTGGGTATATGCGGCCCCGAGGGTGGTAAGGTAAGGTATCCTCTTACCGACTACCTACTAGAATAGTCAGGCAGGGTGGGTGGTTTGTTTGTATGAATAGGCAACCGGCATTTCAATGCCGCAGGCGCGGTGACGTCGACGAGTGTAAGTAAGTCTGGTCCATCTTCTCTCTACCAAGTATTGCCCTCCCCTCCCTGTCGGCCATCCTAGGTAGGTATCTTACTCTCACCACCATCTCTGTGTAACTCCCGATGGAAGGCCTGACCATGGGGGTCTGCTCCATTTAGAGTACCGATGAGGTGGAACAAAAGGTTAAGCAGAGGCTTAATGTTAGCCACGCCCGTCGCAGCCATTTCTTACGTGTTCGGTTCGGACAGCGGCAGCGCAGCGCCGCAAAGCTTCCAGATGTCTGACCTGGTCTGGTCTGTTCTGCTCCGACGGCTTGTAAGCGGCGGCTTAAAATATGTTTCTCCAGTTGTCCTCGCCCATTGCAGATGATTGTCTGCCGGGGAGGGGGAGGGCGCCAAGCCGTCGCCATTCCATAACTTCCTCCTCTTCCTCCTCCTCCTCCTCCTTCTTAGTATGTAATAGTATGTAAAGCTGCGTGTTCCCACTCGATTGTTTGCTTGTCGATTCCAATCGTTTTCTCCTACATACCATACCATACCATACCATACCCAAACGCCAATCCCGCTGTTTGTCTCCTGCACGCTCCGCTCTCACCGCGTTGGGTCTCGTGCCTCGATCCGCTTCTCACCCGGCGCCCCTTCCAGGCCGTGTCCTCGGGGGACTCTACCTCGGATTGGAACGAACAGACATTGCTTTTCTTTTCCCTCTCATCTCGTAACCTGGACGATGGCAGCAGCAGTCGGCGTGCAGCCGTCAGGCCGCCTCCCTCACGCGGGCTCAGACCGCCTCATCAACACCAGGTATGCGTCAGCTTGTTGTATGGTTTTTTTTGTTTTGATTTATTATGGTTCATCAATTTTGGGTTTGTCCTATCCGTCGTCTCTTGGCCCTCGTGTGCCGCAATGCCGCCTGGCCCTTCCGTGGCCTCCCTCCAGTGGAGAGAGGTTCAGTGGGTTAGTTAGTAGCCGGAGGCACCGTGGGTGAGTGGGTTAAGCGAGCTGCCCCGCCCCAGTCCACCCCACCCCCCACAAGTGTGGCTTGCCGGACCTTGTCACCTCGCATTTTTCGTTCTTTTCCTTGTCCCTTTGCCGCATCTCTCGGCCATGCTGCGCCACGCCAAGCGTTGGCCACGTCTCCCCCCCTCGTCACTGGCCGTTCAAGCCTCACGTCTCTCAGTCATCATCCGAGCAGTTGTTGTTGCTGTTGCTGTTGCTGTTTGCTGCTGCACGCCCTCCTCCGCTGGTGTCCCCTACCTTAGGTACCTACCAGCCCAAGGTAGGTAGGTACCTATTCCAGTCCCCGGTGGTTCCTTCTTCTCTGCCTCTCCTCTCGTCCCCCTCCCAATCCCCACCATAGCAGCCATCACTCACTCCGCCTGTTGGTAATCTGCGGCCGGGAAGATCCCAAAGATTCCCTGCAGAGAAGAAAGAAAAAGACACTCCAGACCCCCCTCCCCCCCCGCTTATTTAAAAAAGGAAAAAGAAAAAAATCCCTGAGAGGGAAAACAGAGAGCCGGCTTGGAGAAAAGACCATTCGGATCACTCACTTTTTTTTTGGCTTTGACCTCGTCGTTTTTCCCACCCACCTTTCCGTTCCGTTTGGCGACCGACCCTTCGGCAGTCATCCCTACCACATCCATCAGTGATCCCTTCCTCCCTTCCTCCCTCTCCCTCCTTCACTATTTCCCCGACTCTCTGTTTACATACACTCCTGGAACTTTCTACCCCTTCTACTTCTGGTTTGCCTCCCTTCCCCTCCCCCTCTTGTTTTTCCTACCCGTCATCCATCACCATATTGCGCAAACGCTCCGAAGAGATTGTTATCCGCTCTCGACCCAAACCTTACCCAGTGTAATCTCTGACGTAACTCTACCTGACAACAGTCGCTTCCTCGCCTTCCGCTCCTATCTCCACCAGCACCCTTCCCGCGACGCCCGCTCTCCCAGCTTCACGACGAGCTCCTCCATCTCGTACACCCCATCACCACTCCCGGCATCACCGGCACCAGCTGCGCGCCTCTCCTCCCCCTCGACCTCGCCCTCGAGCACCACCAAGTCCGGCCACTGGTCGGATTCACGGATGAGCATGCCTTTCAGGAAGATGGCGCGCCACTTTGGTGACACTGTAAGACCAACCCTTCCATGCCTGCCACACCGCCCACTTGTCTTCCGCACCGCCCTCTCTTCGTCCTCGCGCTCGAAGGAGAGCAGGCAGTTGACCTCTTTCGCTTTTCCTCCTCCTACGACCAGAAATTGCCGGACGGGCAGGCAAACACATTTCTTGTCTTGTCAATCCTGCTGAGTCCTGCGGCGGGGTACCGCGTTTGGGAGGTAATCCCGTTTCAGCGCCGTGCCAGTCAGCTAACCCGCATTGCGTCCTAGCTCTCCCCGCAGCAACCCTACCTGTCGTGTAAGTCGCATCCCTTCCCTTTGTCCCAATCCGATGCCGCTGGCACGGTATGCTTCCAGTCCCACGTTGTGATCATCTCGGACTAACAGGATGTACAAATTCTAGATCACGATATCCTCCGTACGTACCCCGCGACGATGATGCAATGATCCGATTCTCCCGGTCGTGTGCGCTCAACGCTGCTGTCGTGTAGCACTTTGCTTACTCACTTCACCACAGTGACCTACGAAGACATCAAGGCGCTCAAGAACGACTGGCTAACAGACAACGTGCGACCACACCCCTCCTTTGCGCCTGTCCTTCTGGCTAACTCCTTTTCAGAATATTGCCTTTTGGGAAGAGTTAGTTCGACCTTTCCCCCTGCCCCCCTTCGGCTGTTTAACAAGACCAACACAGATGGCTGGAGCGCGAAATCCTTCCCAAGTATCCGCAAGCCCGCATCTGCCTCCTGCGGCCGTCGATGACCTTCCTCCTCATGAAAGAGCCCGACATGCGCCAGATTCGCTCCGCCCTTCCCGACTTTTCTAGAACGACACACATTTTCCTCCCCATCAACGACGCCCGGAACGTTGCCCAAGCCGAGGGCGGCTCACACTGGTCCCTACTGCTCGTCAGCGCCATCGACGGCGTTGCTTTCCACTACGACTCTCTTGGCGGCGCGAACTACGCAGAGGGCCGCCTGGCTACGCATAAGATGTCCGAGATCCTAGGCCGGCCGCTCCGGTACCTCAACCTGGAGGACGCCCCTCAGCAAGAAAATGGCAGCGACTGCGGCGTCTTTGTTTGTATTCTCATGCGACACCTCCTGGTTAAGCGCCTACTCAGCGCAAACGCCCGCGAAAAGGTCAGCATGAGCATGGCCAACAAGCTCATCGACAGCCACGGCGGGCGCAAAGAGATGCTCAAGATAATCGAGAGCCTACGTAAGGAAGGCGAGAGGCGGAGATCGTAAGCGCATTCCTTCGTTCGTTTCTAATCAAAGAACCCCCCCTATTTGTGGACGATGTCACGTCGTCCTGATGTTGTAACCTGGTTCTTTTTCGAAACGTTTGTTTTTGCCTCGAGAGGGTTCCCTGACACCCCTTCTTTTACAAAGGAGAAGCGCATCACCGTACTCGTCGAAGACACCCCCGCGGATCGAATAGTAGTCGGCAACAGGTCTCTCCCCATGCCCTCAGTGTTTGGCTGGCTCGAAACGATTCGGCCTACCGCCGGTACCGATTCCCGACGACTATAACGACGACTTCGGCTCTGCCGTATGCACCGGCGGCTTGTTTTTCATTTTCATGATTTCCGATATACGATATCCACGAAGGCATGCAGTGTATTTTATTCCAGGACCCGAGAGGGGCATTTGTACGACGCCTGAGAGGTTTCGCGGTGAGAGGAAGAGGCGACAGACGATGCACCGGCCGATTCGATCTTAATTGCCTGCGAGTTACGATGTCCGATGGCTTACTCGAGCCACTGCTACATTAGTATTGTAGTTCAATTCGATGGGACGGCAGAGCACGATTGGCCATTTCGAGCAGAGGCGTGGTTACCTACCGCTTTGGAGACAGCAAGTGGGCGGGATTTGAGTTTGAGTGCTACATCAAGGAGAAGGGTTTCCATATGCTACGGAAGGTAGCAGGGAACGATGTAACTGGGGAGACAAGAGTGAGAGCAGGCAAGGGTTGGCCCGGCGTTTTGGCGTGCTCATGGCGGTTGTTAGTCCTGCGGTCAAAAACACGAAAATTAAAATATTGATTAAGCTTCATTATCGTTGCTCTCCCAGCTCCATATGTTTACAGGGTGCACTGCCCTCATCCATTCATGAGTTGTAGGATTCAAGGCTTCTATCATAGTCGGGTGGCAGAAAGAAGTTTGCTGCCTCAACGTAAGATTGGGCATTAGCAACCGCCCAGGCAGAAAGAAATCGTCACGAGAGTATATAGGAGCCTGCAAGACTACAAGGCTCTGGGTGCGAGAGGAATGGCGGCAGCAGCGTCAAAAGGACGCTCGGCAGCCACGATAGGTGCGCATCGTCCCCGAGGCCGGTAACGCCGAAAACACCGAATCCCCGGTTCCCGATGCCGGTGGACGGACCTCCGCCAAACTCCGCTATCTACTCTGTTCGTCCAACGCGTGCGTTATGTAAGCCAATCCGCCAGTCCCCCAGCCGGGCGTTCCGCTCGTTATCATCTGAGCTCTCCTCCCCCAAGCGCAGCGACAGAAAAACCACCCAGATTCGGCGACTAGTTGCGCATTGTCGTTTTTTGCTCTCTCCCTCACCCTCTCCTCTCCCCTCTCCCCCACCCAATCCTCATTGCCCACCCTGGGTATTCATCTCATCCCGCCTCAACAGCAACAAACCACCAGCTTCATCCCGGTTCACCCAGCGCATCACGCGCCCCGCCGCGAGCCGTTCGCTGATCCGCAATCAGCTCGCAACCCGGACAGCTTCAGCCAAACGACCGAGCTCCCCATCCCCGCCACCCCGGGACAAACAGACAGACGCATCTTTACTTCGTCCGATAAGCTCACCAAGAAGATGGCCACAGCTCTTCCGCAGGAGCCGGTCTGCCTGCTCCGGCGCATCAGGGAACTCGCCACACCGACGCCGCCGCCGTCGTCCTACCCGCCCGTCTCCAGCATCCCGCGGACCTCCCCCTCGCGCCTGGCCGCGGCATCAACGGATCATGACGACGACGACGCCGCCCAGGACACGGTTCTCTACCTCGCCTACGGCTCCAACCTCAGCGCCGAGACCTTTCTCGGCGCGCGCGGCATCCGCCCCGTCTCCCAGGTAAACGTCTCGGCCCCGGCCCTCACCCTCGTCTTCGACCTCCCCGGCCTGCCTTACCGCGAGCCGTGCTTCGCCAACACGGCGCCGCGCAAGGTGCCCAAGCTCCCGGACCCGTCCGACCCGCCCAAGTTCCCTCCCATCCCCCCGCCGCCACCGGGATCGACGCCGCCCCAGCCTGGGGCGTCCTCCATCGCCGGCGGCGGCGGCGACGACAAGACCCGGACACCGGACCTGGGCTGGGACAAGGGCCTCTTCGGCGTCGTCTACGAGGTCACCCGCGAGGACTACGCCACCATCGTCGCGACCGAGGGCGGGGGCTCCTCGTACGCGGACATCCTGACCCCCTGCATCCCCCTCCCGCCCCGCGTCTCCGTCCCCGAGAAGCCGCCCATCGACATCCCGCGCCCCTTCCTCGCGCACACGCTCTACTCCCCCGCCATCCCGGACCCCGACGACGACGACGAAGATGACAACCGTAATGACGGGGACAAGAACGGAGGAGACCCTGGCAGGGAGGAGGAGAAGCCCGACGACCCCCGCAAGAAGTGGTACTGGCGCCTCCTCCGCCCCGCCCGCCGCCCGGACCCGACCTACGCCCAGCCCTCGGCGCGCTACCTCAAGCTCATCACCGACGGCGCCGCCGAGCACGAGCTGCCCGACGACTACCAGCGCTGGCTGCGCTCCCTCCGCCCGTACGCCGCCACCACGCGCCGCCAGCGCGCCGCCCGCGCCCTCCTCACCGCCCTCTTCTGGTACCCCCTGCTGCTCGTCTTCGCGCTGAGCAAGGCGCTCGCCGGCCGGGACGGCAGGGCGCCGCTGGTCGTCGGCGTCGCGCTCGGCGCCGTCTTCAACCTGCTCTGGATGGCGTACGACGGCGTGCTGAAGCCCGTGTTCGGGGACGGGGAGAGGACGCAGGACGAGGACGGGGACGGGGACGGGGACGGGGACGGGGACGGGGACGCGGCGTCGCGGGGGGCGACGACGAGGTCGTGGAGGGGGTGGCGGCGGCGCCGCGCGGGCGCCGCCGACGACGTGGAGAAGATGGGGCTGCTGGACAACATGGACTGATGCCGAGGCCCGAAACAGTCACAGAAACAACGCGACGCGCGGTCCTTCCTCCTTCTTTTTTTCCCCTTTCTCGTTGCAATCAGAAGCTTGTATAGGATACCACCGGATCACTTAAAATTGAATACAACCCGACCTCGTCATTGCTCTCAACCTGTTCTAAATCCTATCCACACCAGGCCGCTGTGGTTAAATCATCCAGGGATATCAATGTGCATTTACAGAAACCAAACATACCCATATACTCCAGTTCCCGCAGCACGCACCCACACACCCATTCACACACACACACACAAACACACCCGCCTTAATGTCCCGTATTGCCTGTATGCTTTTTTTGTGACGTCTCCATTACCACCCCCTCTCTTGTTCCCACCTATCCCACCTAGTTCTCCGACGCCGACACCAAGGTCGGGATGTCGTCGACGCTGTAGCGCCCCTCGAGGATACCGTGCACGGCCGTGAAGAGCGGGTATTTCTTCTCCAGGCCCCTCGCCTTCAGGAAACTGTTCACCTCCTGCGCCGTGCTCGTGCCCTGCAGCATCTGGCCGTTGAGCTCCCGCTTCTCCACCTCCTGGACGCTCAAACCTTCCTCGACGGCCATCTTTGCGCACCTGAAGTTGCGGCCGCCGCTGCAGGACGTGATCAGATCAGCCACGCCCGCCGACTCCTCGGTGAAGGTGCCCGTGTGCACCGTCTCGCCGAAGAACTCCTTGCCGAAGTTGACCATCTCCAACAGGCCGACGCGCATGATGGCGGCCTTTGCGTTGTCGCCCCAGCCGCGGCCGTCGACGAAGCCGGCGGCCAGCGCGACGATGTTCTTGAGGGCGCCGCCGAGGGAGACGCCGGCAACGTCGGAAACCATGCGGACGTGAAAGTAGGGGCGGTGGAAGAGCTGCTTGAAGATGTGGTGGTCAAGCGGCGGGTACTCGGCGGGGACGGGGGTGAGCTTCGTCTTGGAGGCGCGTCCGCGGGCGTCCTTGTGCTGCATGTCGACGGGGGTCAGGGGGGCGATAGCGTGGCCGTTGCCGTTGGCGCCGCCATTGGTGCTCGGGGAGGTGGAGCGCGGGGTCGGGGCGCGGGAGTTGTCCATGGGTGGCGGGTCGTAGGCGATGGTGGTCTCGGACCACTTCTCGGCGGCGATCTCGGAGGCAATGTTGGCGCCGGAGAGGGCGCCGCAGTAGATGCCGAGGCCGTCGCCGATCCACTCGGAGAAGAGGGAGACGCCGTCGTCGGAAACGTTGACGCCCTTGATGCACGATATTCCACGGGCGAAGGGCAGGATATGGCCGCGCAGCTGCTTGCAGACATTGGCGATGAACTGGTGGGGGAGGTTGAAGACGAGGATGGTAGAGTCCTTGACGGCGTCCTGGAGGGAGGGGTTCGCGATGAGGTTGTGGGGAAGCTTGATGCCGGGCAGGTACTTTGTGTTCTCGTGATGCTTGTTGATGATGGCGGTGAGCTTCTGGGGCTGGTCGCCAACGGCGGCGTCGTAGTAGGGGGACGTCTTGTCGAGGACGACGTCTTCCTCGTACACCCACATGTGCACGTCTTGTTCGAAGAGGTCAGGGTAGGCCGCCGTGTTCTCGGCGACGATCTTGGAGATGGTCGAGCCCCTAGGTTGGCGTCGTCAGTAGGCGTTCACTCGCGGGGTAGAGCAAGACGAGGGTGGGGGGGCAATGTTGGAGCTCACCAGTTACCGGAGCCGACCACCGTCACCTTGTGTTTCTTTTCGGCGCCGAGGAAAGCCATTGTTGTTGTAGAGTTGAATCGTCGTAGGGGAAAGGTGCTTCTGGCGACGGAGAGGATAGGGCGTAGTCTGAAGAGCATGAGGCACAGTGGGAGAAGGGACAAAAAAGGGCGGCGAAGAAGGGAGGGGAGGGGTGAAGTTTATCTACCGAAGGTAGGTACCTAAGGTAACATGTAGGAGCTACGGAAGAGTACGGGTAAGGTTACGGGGGAAAGGGAGGGAGGGTCCAGACAGGTATTATCGGCATCGGCTCATCTCTCGGTGATTATTTGTGTGAGTGAGAAGGAGAGGGAGTGTAGGTATTATGCGTGCGTATATGCGCTGTGTCACCAGCTGACGGACGGCAGAAAAAAAATTGGAGAGAGGGAGCGCGATAAACAGTGCAACGGTGTGCGTTTTTTGCCCCTCCATCAATCCTGGTCTTGTCTTGTCTTGCTGGTCTGGTCTGGTCTGGTCTGTCTGGCCTCCTCCTCTCCGCTGTTTCTTCCCGTTACGTTACCCGCCAATAGTCTCTTTCTTTCTAAACTAGGTACCAAAGGTAGCTAGGTAGGTAGGTAGGTAGGTGCATACCTGACTTGGGCACCTAGGTTCCGTAGTTTGATTTCTTTCTTTCTTGTTTATTTACACTATTTCTCCCTCTCGCCGGTTCCATCCCCGCCGGTGGAGAGAAACGAAACTCTTGCCAATGGCTGCCAAATTTGACCATCAGCCAGCTCGACCAGATTACCGGGATGTTCCTGCCCGACGGCAGTGCAGTGTTGAGAGCAGCATGACATGACGCACGCCCCAAGCCGACAGGGTCACGGCAGTCCTCGTCACCGCCTTCCCAAAGGGGTATAGTCGCTCAACGAAAACGCCAGGGGGTTGAGGCCGAGTCGGGGCCTTTTCCTCTGATCTTGGGACGGGGGGGGGGGGCTAGGCAAGCTGCTGAGGGCAAGGCAAGGCAAGGCAAGGCAAGCAAGCACGACTCTATGAGGAGCCGACTGACTGCCTTGAAAACTGTACCTTGGCACCGAAAGGGAAGTCTGAGCCACCGGGATGGGATGGGATGCCTCGGCCGGCCTCTCCGCCTCGCCCCCGGCGCTGCTGACCGAGGCAAAATCGGACCTTTGCATTTCCCCCCCTTCTGCCGCTTGTGATTGCTTCTCTTTTCTCCCCCTCAAGTCTCAATCAAGCCCGGTTCTTCAACATGCCTCACTCCCCTCCCCCGTCGGGTATTCTTCCCTACCGACTTTACGGAGTGTGTGAGCTCGGCTTGTCGCAAAAACAAAAGTCAACAAACTGCGGCTGTACGCGACAATACCTAATAGTCCAGTACCCACAGCCCCAGCAACGACCCCCACCCACCCACTGTGTCCAATGCTCGTGTCCCAAAGTCGCCCCTCAGTGGGAAAGCTGATTAGGTAGGTGCAATGCAATCCTGCCATGCCAATCCATCCTTCCGCCCAATCCCCTGGTGGCCGATGGGGAATCACATGCCAAATAGACTTCCATTTGTTTCTTTTCCCCTCGTGCCTGCTTCCCTGGGGGGCCCACGACGCTGATCGTCGCATGGGGGTAGTTTCCCCCTTTCATTGGCGACGACACGAGATATCGCGGCAACGCGGGCAAGGGCGCCACGGGGGTTGCTCACTGCGACCGCGAACCGCGGCACAAAATCTCCGCCCGTGATTCCCGGTCCCCGACAGGTTGCCTACCCAGGTATGCGCAGTCGCCTCGGCTGCCAACCGACCGACCGGTATCAAGGGCAAACGTCCAGTCTGCCGAGGAACACCTGACAAGAACCTTGTCCCGGGCGGATGGCAGTCGGCCTGGCTGCGCAATGTGTGATTGAAATGAACAGCTTCTGGACGATCCCCGCGCAAAGTTCCCCTGCTTGTGCCGTGTACTGCCCAATCCCACCTGTTCGCCTTGACAACTGTTCGCTTCTGCCATGATGCGACGGACGACCCCCCCAAGTTCTAAGCCTCTGCCTGCGAAACAAAGTAGGAAATCCGTTACCTCACGCGAGCTGCTAACGGGGAATCGCAGCCCACGATATGCATAACGGGCGATGTGGTTCGTCCGCTCAAGTATCGTGGTTGCACGTGGCATGCATTGATGATCCGAGGCTGTGGCCGATGCAAGGTACATACTTTGGATCGAGATATAACTAGACGCAGGGATGTGACTGTTCATCCACGTTACGTCCTTTCCGACCATCACCTACGCGGAGGGGGGAGCTCAGTATGTGACGTGATATATACGCTCGACCTGGGAGAGCCAATCTTTTGCACTCATCGAGTTGCGACTGCTCCATGTGTGTTTTCCGAGGTGCGATCTGGCATGGTCGTGTCGTTCGTCGCGTCATTCCCGAGACATGCCGTTTTTGAACTCGCAGTGTGATGTCCAAAGCAGCGCGGGACGGGCCGCCCACGGAGCGCAGATTGTTCGGGATATGCTGCGCCGAAACCGAGGCGTTCTGGACCGGCATTGCGCTCTTGGCTCCGCGTCAGGGCTGCAGACGAGCCGAGGGATGGGCAATTGGAGGTGCTAGGTGCATCCCGGCCGTTCATACTTTCTACTTCCTTTGCGAAGGGGTTCTTCACCATATTTGATACCCTTTAGTGGACCTTTACGAAGAGCCGTGAACCTATACCCGCGCCCTCGTGTATCCTTGAAATTGAGGAAAGTTCTTCTACGATGGTCGGTCTTCTGAGAACGTCGAGCTCACTAGTTCCGTGTCTTGAGTAATGGGTGACAAGAGGGCGATATCCGCAAACTCCAGCAGCGGGCTTTCTTATGTCGAAGGGCAAGTATCCGTGTACTACAGCTTTCGTTAGGGATCTAATATCTCGCCCCAATGCTGCTAGCCTAGAATTTGTCCAACTATGACAAATGCGAGAGCACGAAACTCGTGAACGTGATATATGGCACTTTGATGTATGGGCCAGTCCAATATATGAAGAAGCTCCATTGGAATGGCACAACTGTGTATATATCAGCTACCTGGGCGAGACTTCAGACCATTAATGGATTTGCCCAGCAGGGATCTTGGTTGCTGCGGTGAATAGCCTGCCACTCAGAAGTGCACCGCGTCTGATGCCAGCACTATGTGAGGAACGAGGACTTTGATGCAAATTGCAAGGTGGATTCCCACAACAATCGGTCGACTCGTTGCAGACAGTCATGTGATACGTGGTGAGGGGGGTTGGCGAGAGCTTCACTTGCTTCAGTGATGAGTGATATAGGGAGCATTTTGGATGAGTGTTTCGGAAATATCATGAAGTTGACGCTTCCATTTGCCAATGATGTACTTGAGACGGCAGGTCTCTCATTGCCCAGCGTAGTTACGCTCGCGACGATGTTGCTCGATATCAGGTGAATCATCCACTCCCTAGGTAGCTCGAACCGCCTTTGCAGATCTAGGACCGTCATCACACACGCATTGAAAAAAGGTTGCTGAATACTTTCTGCGCATCATGTGTCGCTGATATATCATGGTGGAATCGAAATCAGGGCGAGCTGCTCGTGTGTGGCGTGGGACAAGCCACCAATCGTCGAGATGCCGCCACTCGCTACTCGGCTCTGAAATTCATCAAACGACAGACTGATCCATGATATGTCGTGCCCTACGTGAGAGCGATCTGACAGACTGCGGCGACGAGAGACTAACAGAGAAGCTCTTGGCCGGCGCGTTGGTGGAAAGGTCGTGAAGCCCGTCCAGCCACACCATACTGGCCATTGGCCATCGCGCAACGCGGCTCAATCAAAGCCAGCCCGCTAGTGACCCAGCCCTCTCTCTACGAGTACAGGGGCATGGAGATGAGCACTAAGAGATTGTTGCATGAGGTACCTACGTCATGGCGCGAAGAGGATGACATGGGAATGAAAAAGCGGTGTCGGTTTTCCGTTGTATTCATGACAGCCTGGCGAGAACATGGCCCGGCCGGGGGTTAAGGGAGCGACAATACGCCTCACATCTGCATGCGTGTTTCTGGCAGCACGGGGAACTCTGGCTTGAGCGGACAGGCACAGAGGGGAAGGGAGGGGGGTAATGTATGTGGTCGTCTGTTGCGGCGCATGATGTTCAGGCACGCAAAGTCAATTGGGGCGCACGAGACGGGGATGCGGCTGCTCAGGAACGCTGCTGATCTTGCGCTGGAAGGAACGAGAAAAGAGAGTGTGTGTGATAGATACCTATGGCGGGTGACGACTGACGAGACAGCAGGAGGGGGGGGTAGATGATGTTTGGTGAGTGTACAAGTACGGATTACTACGCAGTAGGTAGCCGCCCGAGTTGGAGAGTTGGAGGCAGGAGCTACTGTCGTCCCGGCCGAAAAGAGACAAGTATGACAGGGGGGGGAGGGAGAGCACTGGGAGCAAGGAAGGAGGGGCATGAAACCGCGTCCGTGTATCCGTACTTCGTACAGACAGTATGTGCAGCAAGGCAAGCGCTAGAGCTGATGCGGGACGGAGCTTGGTGACGTCACGCAGTGTACTAGGATGAGAGCTCTTTGATTCTAGCCCCCCCCCCCCCCATGCAAGCAAGCAAGCAAGCTCTCTCCAACAATATTAAAAATCCAACATCGTATTATAGACCCTCCCCGCTGGGTATTGCAGAATTCAGACCACACGAGAGCATACCAGCCAGACCAACCAGGCGCAGCCAACGCACTTGGACATGAGTCGGCACTTGCACCAAGTGTTGCACAGATACCGAGTTGGGTCATGCTATAGAATTAACTAGACCGGGCAACTAACGAGTCTTGTCAAGACACGACGCGTCCTTTGAGAAAGTCTAATACGATGGGGTCTGCAGTAATAGCGACCGGGCCACCGAGTCCCGGTCAGGACCTTGGCAGAAGAGGAACTTGGGAAGTAAACTATTTATGGGGGGGTCGGGGAGAGGAGCGCAGGCTAAGACAAAAGACGAACAAAAAATAGGAGATTGAGAGATGGCCATGACGACGCGACAATGTATGTACCTAGATAGTTATCAAAAAGACCGTTAAGTCGGACCAGCACCGAATTTCCGTCCCCCCCCCCCCCCCTGGCAAACCCGAGTCTGGCCACGCCGGCATGTAACGTCGAAACCCGGGTCACCGCTCAAAAAAGAAAAAGGCCAAGTTACACGATACGGAACACTACGAATACGCGTAGGAAGGGGCGACGGGGGAGGGGGGAAGGGGGGCCGTTGACTGGCTGGCGGCGTGCATCGCGATCGAGGAGAGAGAGAGAGAGAGAGGTTGAGAGAAGTGGGAACTAATTCCCAGTATCGGACATTGGTCTGGATCCTCGAGGATCGTGATGGGCGGGCCCTCGACGGCTGGGCGCTAACTCAAATCCCCGCTAGCGCCCTGAGCTGTCCCCGCCGAAGCTATCCGGTTCGGGCGCTGCCAAACATTCCCATGTTGCTGTGGCCGCCATTTGGCAGCTTGACACCACCCCCCACTCCTCTCAACGTAGGTATCCATGTACCTACAGTATCTTTCTGCGAGGTCTCTTCCGTCATGTACCTTCTCCGCGTGGAGCTGGTCCGGAGATACAGGACCTGCCCCGCAGCATGTCCCGCCTGCTCGAGCTGTTCCCAAGAGACCTTTTTTGATGTCGTCTTTTCCTTTTGTTTTCTTTGTCTACCTACCTATTTACATAGATAATGCAGTGCGGGTAGTAGTGTAATGGAGACGAGCCTCTGGGCCGCCCGAGTGATAGGATGTATCCTGCTGATGCTGATGCCGTTACACCCATTGCTCTTCCTGCAGATAGTGTATTGTCGCTTCGTCAGTCCTGCCTGCCTCGAGCTCCTGCAGCCAAGGTTAGCCAGGTTGCTGCATCCGTAATCGTCCAACCAAGTACCCCGAGATGGGTTAATGCTCTCGTGTTTGCCGTGAAGGGCTCAGTAAGAAGCCTGCTCCGAACGACGGTCCTTTAACGCAGAGTACATGCGTGCCAAGAAAACACCGTACCTTGACCCAAGGGGAGCTTTCCTCCCGAGTCCCGGCAGCCCTAGCGTCTTGTTTTTGCGCGACTTTGCTGAGCCCCCCCCCGTCACCCAGTCAGTCAGAGTCTCCAATTCCGAAGGTGAACGAGCTCAGGAACGTTGGTTCATTGGTCGAGAAGTATTGACACCGAACGCCAGCTAGCAGACCGCAGCTGGCCGGCGGTGATACCCCGACAAGCCGCGCCTTCCTGACCTTACCGACCTAGGTGGTAGGTACCTTACCTTACCTACATAGGTAGCTGTCCGGACTGAGACTGAGAGTACCGTGGTAAGAGGCCGAGAGCTGCTCATCTCAGGTGCTTGGTAAATAAATGTCTTTTCTACCTAGTCTATACGCTCCGTTAATATCGTCACCATCCTCCATCTCGTCTTCTATTTCCTTTCCCTTCTCTTGCACACACACACACACACACACACACACACACGCAAACACACATACTTGCGCGCGCGCGCACACACACACACACACAGACATACACGCATTCTCGTAGAGCATTCTCTTCCTCTCCCCGTTCTCTTACCTCCTCTTCCACTCGCTAATGCTCAAGGCCCAAGGTCGCTTCAAAACTCCATCGAGTTGCTCGAATCCCGTCTTTATCGCCTCTTGATCAATTGCTCTCCCCAGTTGCTCCGCTCTCCCCAGCTCACCCCAGCATCGGCCCATTCTTTCGACTGTGACGTCTCCGCATGAACAAGCAGCCAGTGCACCCGCCCGCACCCGCTCCCACCACCGCAAGGTCCCACGTCTACCTACCCACGTCACCATTTTGTCCGCGGGGCACGAAAGCTGCCTCCTACAACCTTCGCAAATGATACCAAAAACCATGATATCCAACGAAGTATACCTCCTCCCCCTCAACGACGATGGCTCGCCCCAGGTCGCCGGCGAATACGTTTACCTCGCCCCCAAGACGAATGATCCCGTCACCATTCGCTTCGCCATCGAGGGCACCTCGTCCATCTGTCGCCATGGCAGTCTGTGGGTCAACATTCCAGACCAGGGCGCCGAGTTCCACAGAGACCACTTCCGCGAATTCAAGTAAGCTAAACTACCTACCTAGCTCACGGCCGCCGCAATCGGTGCTGCTGCGCCTGCTGCATCGTGCCTCTCTCTCTCTCTCTCTCTCACCCAAGCTGACTCGCGATCCAGGCTGAAGCCAGACTTCAACCGCACAATTGAAATCTCCATCCCCATCTTTCAGGCCGGCGCATATGCCTTCTACACCACATACGCAGAGCTGCCAGAGCTCGCCGAGGAGCTGGACTCGAGCCCCCAGACCACGGCCACCAACAAGAAGACGCCCCTCTACTACATTGATGTTGCCCCGCGCCTCAGCCTCGACGGTCGCCCTCTGCCGCTGCCGGCTCTGTCTATTTTTTCCGTCATTAGCAAGTTCATGGGCAAGTACCCGGGCGACTGGGAGAAGCACCTGCGCGGCATCAGCGACCGCGGCTACAACATGATTCATTTCACCCCGTTACAGGTCCGCGGTGCTTCCAACTCACCCTACAGTCTGTACGATCAGTTGGGCTGGGATCCCGAATGCTTCCCTGCTGGCGAAAAGGATGTCCAGGGCCTGATTGACAGCTTGGAGAAGCAGTACTCCATGTTGAGTTTGACCGACATCGTCCTCAACCACACGGCGCATAACAGCGCATGGCTGCAGGACCACCCCGAGGCCGGATACAACCTTGTGACGGCGCCGTGGCTAGAATCTGCTTGGCTTCTGGATACGAAGCTGCTGGAGCTGAGCGACAACCTCGAGAAGCTTGGGCTCCCCACCGAGGTGAAGAGCGACGAGGACCTGATAAAGATTATGGACGCCATCAAGAAGCACGTCATCTCCGAGATCCGTCTGTGGGAATACTATACAATTGACGTTGAGCGCGACGTTGAGACGGCCTTGGAGGCTTGGGCTGCTGGTCGTGCCACCTCTCTCCAAGAAGCTGCTGATGGCGCAAGTGTTGCCGGCCTCAAGGACGCCTCTCTGAAAGATCAGGCCGAGTTTCTCATCACGCACGGTCTGCAGGGCGCCGACCGCATGGGAGAGCGATTTCGAAGGAGGGTAGACCCCGAGGTTGCCTCTGGCCTTCTGGCCGCCATCTTCGGACGCTACGAAGGCGAAGAAGGCAGTACCGCGACAAAGGCAGATGCAAAGTCCAAGCTGAAGTCCCTCCTTGATGAAATCAACCTGCCCTTCTACAAAGAGTACGATGCCGAAGTCGGCGAGATTTTGCAGCAGCTCTTCAACCGTATCAAGTACTGCCGAATCGACGAGCATGGCCCGCGCATGGGCCCCATCAACAAGGAGTTCCCTCTTATCGAAACCTACTTCACACGCTTGCCGAAGAACGATACAACGGCAAAGAACAAGCCCGAAGAGAACGTTCTCGTCAACAACGGTTGGGTCTGGGGCGGCAACGCGCTGGTTGACAATGCGGGCCCTGACTCACGCGTCTATCTCAGGCGCGAGGTCATTGTCTGGGGAGACTGTGTCAAGCTCCGCTACGGTAGCGGACCGTCAGATAGCCAGTTCCTGTGGGGTTACATGACAAAGTATGCTCGCATGCTGGCCAAGTACTTTGCCGGTTTCCGCATCGACAATTGCCACTCCACCCCACTCCATGTTGCCGAGCACATCCTCGACGAGGCGCGTCGCGTCCGTCCCGACTTGTACGTCGTGGCTGAACTGTTCACCGGTTCCGAGGAGATGGACTACGTCTTCGTGAAGAGGCTGGGCCTGAGCGCGTTGATTCGTGAAGCCATGCAGGCGTGGAGCACCGGCGAGCTAAGCCGTTTGGTCCACAAGCATGGAGGTCGACCGATTGGCAGCTTCGAGGTGGATGAAATCTCCAAGGCAGACTCCAAGTCTCCCATGAGCCCCATGAGCCCGTCTGCTTCATCTGTTGATGGTACTGATATGCTCAACGGCAACAGCCCGTCTTCGCGCGAGATTATCCGGAGAATCAAGCCGGTGCCCGTCCAGGCTCTCTTCATGGACTGTACCCATGACAACGAGACTCCTGCCCAGAAGCGTGATGCCCGCGACACCCTCCCAAACGCGGCTCTTGTCAACATGTGTGCTAGCGCCACAGGCAGTGTCATGGGTTACGACGAAATCTACCCCAAGCTTGTCGATCTTGTCAACGAGACCAGACTGTACACTTCCGAGTCCTCCAGCAAGCCCGTCAAGGTTGGCGGTGGCAGAAACGGTATCGGTGGCATCAAGAAGCTGCTGAATCAGATCCATACCCTGATGGGGAAGGATGGCTACGACGAGACTCACATCCATCACGAGGATCAGTACATTACCGTCCACAGAGTTCACCCCGAATCAAGAAAAGGCTATTTCCTGATCGCGCATACAGCTTTTCCCGGCTACGGCAACGGCAACGGTGCTTTCAACGCCGTACACCTTGGAGGCACGAAAGCCCGGCACCTTGGCAGTTGGATGCTGGAAGTTGATGCTGGCGACGAGGCCAAGAAGGAGGCTCTCGATGACAACAAGCTCTTGCGGGGCCTCCCCAGTCGTGTTGTCGACGTTCCGGGTGTTCGCATGGAGGTCAAGGGCGACGATACCGTCATTACCGTCCGCGACAAGTTTCCTCCCGGCAGCATCGCTCTTTTCGAGACGTGGATCCCGGCCGCTGAGCACTCATCAGGCCTTGACAACTACGTCACTTCGGGCGCCAGGTCCGCGGTGGAGAACCTGAGCCTTGTCGATCTTAACTTCCTTCTTTACCGATGCGAAGCCGAAGAGCGCGACGGAAGCGATGGCAAGGACGGCTGCTACGAGATTCCTGGGTACGGCAAACTCGTCTACGCCGGCCTGCAGGGTTGGTGGAGCCTGCTCAAGGACATCATCAGGGACAATAACCTCGCCCACCCCCTATGTCAGAACCTCCGCGACGGCCAATGGGCTCTCGACTACATCGTTGGAAGATTGGAGCGCATCAGCAAGACACCCGAATTTGAGCGCTTGGAGAAGCCCGCTATTTGGTTGAAGGAGCGGTTCGATGCCATCCGCAGGGTCCCCAGCTTCCTGTTGCCCAGATACTTCGGTCTCGTTTTGAGAACATTGTACAATGCTGCCTGGGAGAGCGGCCTCGAACTCATGAACGACAACGTTCGCGAAGGCCAGTGGTTCCTCCAGAGCCTCGCAATGGTCAGTGTGCAAGAGACTGGCCTTGTCAAGTCTGCGTCCCTTTGGCCGAAGAAGCCGGTGCCCTCGCTGGCTGCTGGCTTGCCCCATTTTGCTGTCGAGTGGGCGAGATGCTGGGGACGAGACGTTTTCATTTCCCTTCGCGGTCTCTACCTCGGTACTGGTCGATTTGACGAGGCCAAGGAGCATATCCTTGCCTTCGCCAGCGTCTTGAAGCACGGCATGATCCCCAACTTGCTCAGCAGTGGGGCACTGCCTCGCTACAACTCGCGTGACTCCATCTGGTTTTTCCTGCAATGCATCCAGGACTACACCAAGTTCGCTCCCAATGGACTGGACCTGCTGCAGGAGAAGGTCAAGAGGCGTTTCCTCCCCTACGACGACACCTGGTTTGACGTCGACGACTCCCGTGCCTACTCGCACGAGAGTACGATCGAGGACATTATTCAGGAGGCTCTCCAGAGACACGCCTCTGGCATGTCTTTCCGCGAGGCAAACGCTGGCCCTTCAATCGATTCTCAGATGAGCGACGAAGGGTTCAACATCTCTATCAAACCTGATTGGGAAACCGGTATCATCTTTGGCGGCAACCAGCACAACTGCGGTACATGGATGGACAAGATGGGCGAGAGCGAACGCGCCGGCTCCAAGGGTGTTCCCGGCACCCCCCGTGACGGCGCCGCTATCGAAATCACGGGTCTTCTGTATAGCACACTTAAGTGGGTGGCTTCTCTCAACTCCGACGGCAAGTACCGGTACTCTTCCGTGAAGAAGGCGGACGACTCGACCATCTCTCTCAAAGACTGGGCCAATCTCATCCGAGACAATTTCGAGCGCTGCTACTACGTCCCCTTGACTCCCGAGGAGGACTCCAAGTACGACGTCAACCCCAAGATCATCAACCGACGCGGCATCTACAAGGACCTGTACAAGTCTGGCAAGGAGTACGAGGACTACCAGCTGCGCGCCAATTTCCCCATCGCCATGTGTGCGGCCCCCGAGCTCTTCGATCCCGGGCATGCCCTGCATGCCCTCTTGGTTGCCGACAAGGCCATCCGCGGCCCCACGGGCATGGCGACTCTCGACCCTGCGGATCTCAACTACAGGCCCTACTACCGCAACAGCGAGGACAGCGAGGACTTCGCCACCAGCAAGGGGCGCAACTACCACCAAGGTCCGGAGTGGCTGTGGCCAACGGGATTTTTCCTCCGCGCTCTTCTCAAGTTCGATCTTGCAAGGAGGGGATCCGAAGCCGGGCGAACCGAAGCCTTCCAGCAGGTCACGCGCAGACTCATGGGCTGCAAGCAGATGATTCGGGAGAGCGTGTGGGCAGGATTGGCAGAACTGACGCAGAAGGACGGGGAGGACTGCCCTGACTCGGTAAGTCCTATATGGATATCGGAACACGGACGGGCGAAGCGTATGCTAACAGACATGCAGTGCCCGACGCAAGCGTGGTCCGCCGGATGCTTGATCGACTTGTACATGGATGCTGCCGAAGAGCAGAGTGACAAAGCCAAGATTGCCTTACCTGTAAGGACCAAGTAAATGATGCGTTGTTGCGAAAACTAATAGCTCCCACTGGGTAACGTGTTCAGAATGGTGAAACGGTTTGAGAGTTTCGAGAAGGATGATGCAGAGAAAAAGGCCTGGAACAAGCGGAGAGCCGAACGAACTTGACCGCCTGTTGGATTGACATGCGGCGGCACGGGGCTCAACGGTATATAGATAAAATGCATTGATAACCAAACATGGTCTCTTGACCCAAAATACCGCGCCCCGAACCCGGCGATCCTGTTGCGCCACATGTGTAAGTGACTTGCTTTTATCGGAGGGGGCGCGGGCATGATGAATCGTCAACCAGCTCGCCGTCTGCTGACTGACTGCCGCCGGATCACTGGCCGCGGAAGGCGGCAAACGTTTCTTCAGAAGACGGCGAGTCAAGCCGTGTGGCACATGTCTCCATATACCTCATCCTTCACTGTACGCCATTCTCCCATACAACAGCTCCGGGTGCCCTCTCCCCGACCCCGGCCCCGGCCCCTTTTCCCCAGTTGCCGCGGGGCACGCCGATCCCTCTGCCCCGCAACCTCGTCTGCCCGAGGACGCTTATTGCTCGGGGGGCAGGGAGACAAAGGAAACACACACCCACAAAATGGTACTCTGGCCCATTGAGCGAACTGTTGCGAGCCGGGGACGGGAATGCCGTCTCTGCAGGTCCGTACTAGACCCCTCTCGGGCGGACGTCGGCACATCATCCCCGTCCGTCAACAGTAGTCGCGGAAGGCAGTTGACACGGATTAGTACAAAAGCAAATCGCCGGCATGTTTACCCCCCTCGAGTCATTACCAAAGCTAAGCTGCCGAAAGAGAAGCATGACGGATCCCTTCCCGGGGGGCCCGTCGCGTCTCTAATAGTCATGGACATGGATGGAATTAAGACGGGATTATCATTTCGAATTCGGGGCCGAGCCCCACGGCCCCAATTGATCTCTTCCCTCCCTTTTCCGGGCCGAATTTTCCAAATATAAAGATAAAGTAAAAAGCAAAGCTATAAAAAGAGACCCTGTCTCGATCAGGAGGAGGGCGGAAGCCGCGTTCTGTTGCGTGGCCCAAGGGTTCGTTGGGCCTTCCTCGTCTCCAGGCTTGCGTCATCGACCTTTGCCAATGCGGCGCCCCCTCTTTTGTAATTGCGCGGTGGAAGAGTACCATGACTGCCGCTCGTTGTTCCCGAAGACGGAACTTCCCTAGTGTGTCCAGCCGTACTCCTATGAAATCACGAAGAACGGCGTATGATATAAATAAATGGAAAAGAGCACAAACACAAGCCTTGCCCATAACGATGTGTGCGTGTGGGAGGGGATATCCAAACACTAAATGCCGTAAACAAATGAACGCCGTCTCGTTAAGCCGTTGAGTGGTGGTAAAGGTCACTTTGCCTCGCCAAACCTTTGGGAAAAGAAGTTTTGTCATGCCTATCTATGTCCTTTGGTTGACGACCCACTTCTTCTTCTCCTTGGGGGGCTTCTCATCGTAGGTCGCAGGATGGGGTCCGGGCATGAACTGTCCGGGCGCGTTGACGACGCCGGCCTGGTCGACGTTGACGCCGGAGCCGGCGATGATGCCGCTGGGGCCCTGGTGGGCGTGCTTGCCGAGCTCGTACATGCGGTCCTTGCGGCGGAGGTAGCGCCGGCGCCAGATACAGGCGCCAACCCAGATGCCGGCAATGGCGACTACGAGGATCACGAGCATGACGACCCATCTCCAGTGGTTGGAGAGCCTGCAAGAGTGTCTGTCAGCAGCTATCCGGACAATATCAACGGGTGGGATCGAGAGACATACCAATCGCCGCCGTTTCCGTTGGAAGACCCTTTTGAGGCCCCGCTCGTCGAGGTGGATCCCGGCGAGGAGGATGTCTGGACGGCGGCACCGCCGGCGACGGAATTACAGAACGACGTGTACCATCCTTGGATGCTGCTGAAGCCAGCGGCATCGCAGCCTGCCGCGTCGCACACACCTGTGGCGGCCGTCCTGAAGGGCTGGAGGTTCCCCTGGCTACAGAAGCAGGCATCGTAGACTTGGGCGTCTGCCGCCGGGACGGCAGGTGGCACGCAGGCGCCGTTGGCGTCGTAGAGCGGGCCGCACTTCACAGCGCAGGCCGGCAGTTGCGCAAAGGGCATAATCGTCGTCGAAAGTCCGGCTGGGCAACGTTCAGGTCGAGCAACATGGTGACGGGGCTATCGGGTGAGTACTTACACATTTTGGCGGTATCGATGACGGGTTTCGAGTAGGAGAAGTTTGAAGAGAGCGGGATGCGCCGATTTGTCAAAGAAGGAAATGAACGGGAGGATGTCGGAGGATGTAGACGCGGCGCAAGTCAACAAAGGTCGTTGGAATGCGGGGTGGGCAGAAGCAATCCGAGGCAGGTATTTCCTCCTAACTACGTATGGCCCCAAGCCCGGATAGCGGTACGGGGGATGAGATTGGGCTACAATCCAGCGAGTCAAGCCCAGAGATTGGCAACAGAATGGAAACACCAATCGCCCTCGACTTGTAGCGGCGATGACGCAGCGTGTGCGGTGGGCGTTGTCGGGCAAGATGCCTTCTTGAAGTCGCGGGGGTGGATTTGACGATGGCGCCTCGACGGCAGCGTTCTAGTAGGTTCTCGTCCCAAGTCGGGCAAGGTTGAGTTGAGTTGAGCAGGGTCCAGCTGCCGTCCCAGCTTCTGTCACACGTGTTGCCTCGTAGTATGATAATAACTGTTTGATGTCGGAGAAAGTAAAAGCCAAACGTTGGTGCTTCTTTCCACGCGGCGATAATCGGTGCGGCTCGAGGTCGTGTGCGTTGGTCCTTCGCAGCTTCGTCCAGTTCCTCAAGCGAAAGGGGCCGTGGTCTTCAACGTGGGGGGCGTCGGCGGCAATGCGTCGGGCGAAAGAGTATGGTGGGTTTCGATGGAAGACTTGGGGGGTATGGGATATTAAGAAGGCAAGCGAGATTCTCGTGTATGTAGGGCGGATCTAAAGGCGTCCTTGTTCGTATGTACGTCGTGCACGGGGGGGCGGCGGCCGGTATTCCAAGGGAGTGAGTAGTAGCGATTGACCGTATGAGGTTTGCCGATGGCGGTCGGAATAGTTGGCCTCGATGCTTCTCACTCCTAGGTCCTCCTCGAATGATTGACGAAGCGAGCGTACGAAGGGATGGGGGGAGGAGAAAGGAAAAAGGACACAGTCATGTACAGAGCCGTCGTCGACTCGTCGGGTGTTGGAAGAGTGAGAAGGTCGTTCGTTAGTGGTGAGGAGGCAAGAAGAGGGAAATAGTGTAGGTAGGTAGGTAGGTAGAGAATTGATGACTGAATTGGATGGATGGATGGGCCGGCGGCACAAATCGACAGGGCCAAAAAGCAAGAAACTGCGGCAGGACAGCCGGGGAGTGAAGAGGCGATGTACCGATACGATGGATGGCATGACCACCGGGGCGGGGGAGAAAGAAAGGTAGGTACTTTATATTACGCCGTGGCGCACGCTCACGAACAAGTATCTACCCATCCTTCCTGGGCTGGCTAGGTACACCAGCCGAGATACCTGACTGATACTTGCACATGCACAGCCCCTACACCTATCTGTAGGTACCCGATGGGTATCTGGGCACAAGCGCTGAGCAAACGGCTACAGTAAGCCGCAGGTGTCATCCCCACTAGGTAGGTACCTAGCGCAACACCTCTCTCTCCCCCTCCATCTTCCACAAGTCACCACCCACAGCGCCAAGTAGGTACCTACAGCAAACACACTAAAGTACGTAATTGAGTGCTAAGGCAAGGCAGGCATCAACAATGACAGAAGCATTAGCACTGACTAGCACGCGCCACGACTAGGTATGGCCATCTATCTGCCTTGCTAGCAAGCACAAAGACACAAGAAGAGGGAAGAGCCCAGCCGGAATTCATGGGGGACGGGACGGATGGGTGGAACGCTAGCGAAGGGGAAGCGCACCCGGGACCGACGGGCTCCTGGAGTCAGTTGACGGGTCAGCAACGCAACTGGGCCGGGTCTGGGTCTGGGTCTGGGGTTCCATGTCACCCTTCGACATACGATGTAACTACCTAGTTTAGAATGGAGTCCCTGATCGAGGACTGGACAAGGATGGCTGCATCCTCCTGTTTAGGTTTGGGTGCAGGGTGGGCCGGCCGAATGAATGAAGGAATGAATGAATGCCTTGGTACGGATACAGGTACGCAAAATGCACCATCGCTCCTGAATAGGTAGCGTAGGTACTTTGTACACTACCTAACGTACTTTGTATGTATAAACGAATAGGTAGGTACGAAGTAGGTAGGTAATCAGAAGCCCGCCCAGGGAACCCAGAGGTCCCGTCCCAGGGAAACGAAGGATGCGACGCTGTAGCTCTACTCAACTTAGTACGCCACCCAATAGAGTCAGGATGGAGCGATGCAAAGACGTAGGCCGGGATGGCCGGTACGACTACCGTACACAAACAAACACACACACACAGAGTACGACGTACATCCCCGTACGGTACTGTGTTTTCCGAGCCCTTTTCGTTCATCTCGCCCAAACTCTACACCCTGCCTGCAGATGCCAACACGCGGGAGTCCGTGGTGACCAGCATGAACACAACACACTGACGCTGACGCCCATGTGTCTGTCTGGCTGATTGGTAGGTAGATAGGCGGTACGGATACTGGACCAGAAGACCGCCATTGCGGGCTGTGCAGGCGCCAGCTGAACTACTACTAGCTGCTCCGGGGGAGAGGGAGACAGACCCGACCATCTGTTGAAAGAAAAGGGACCGGCCATTGAAGACAGCCATCGTATCATGGCGCCGCACCCTGACGGCGCAGGGCAGGGCAGGGCAGGGCAGAGGGCGTGTTCCGTGGCTTTCGACAGCGCTTCTCACTCTGCTCCTTCAACTCAGCTGCCCGCCTACCAACCACGATGGTCATTACGTTTACATACATAGTATGCATATGTAGCGCGGACAACAAGGGGGTGGCTGGCCCGCAGTGGGCGCGCTGTTCCGTATTTAGCCGTCTCGACTTGCTGTCTTTCTTTGTGCAGGAATCTATGGATGGCGTTTGCCACAAAAGAGAGCAGATGAGCGATATTAATGTGCTATGCACGTCAGTAGGTACCTACCTAGGTAGGTACTTGGGTATCTTACATAAGCTTGTGTGTACTACTAACTTACCCAAGTAGTAATACTACGAAGTACCTATGCACATGCATAGCTATCATAGGTAGGTAGGTAGTTTACTTTGGTATACGGGTAGTATTGTATTACCTCTATGACGGAACCCAAGCGCTTGTTTCCATGTCCCAGTGGCCCTGCATCCATCGCGTCCTGGCGATCAGCGAGCGCATGCTTGTTGCCTGTTACCTGCTGCAAACACTTTCCGGTTTCTCGAGTCGAATCATTTAATGCCATTTCTCGTTCCTGCATCATCTTCTCGTCGCCCTTGGTCATCTTCTGCTTTATTTTCTGCTCTGCTCCGTCCCTTGCAGACATGCCCGCCCCCTTTCCCCCTCCCGTCCCCACCAAGTCTGGGCCTCCGCTCGGCCTCCTTTTCTCGGAAACACTGAAACCGAGGCGTATCCACGCTGGGGAAAGGAAAGGGGGGGGTGGGCTACGATGCTTCAGGGAGAAGCGAATCTCAAGACAAAACATGACGCATCTCCTCCTCTGCTACGCACGCTCTGTTCTGCTTTGACCTGCGGTATCGTCGAGGGCTTCTCTCGGCTGTCTCACATATACACGCACAGTTTACGGACAAAATACGTCCAGACGACAGACACACTCAGTTCGATGACTTAATACTCGCAGGGCCTGCAAGCATTGAATCCTCAGCTGTCATCTAATCCAAAGGAGCGTGGCGCTGGAATGGCTGCTCGCTTGGGGGCTCAACCAACGGCGCAAGGGGGGGGGGGGACAAAAGAAAAGAGAAACATCTCGTCCAAGACCAGATAGGTATCCGTACCTATTGCTCGCTGCAAATACATCTCGTCGTAAAGTCTAAGACGGTCGACCGGTCCTCTGATTCGCTTGACACGATGCAGCCGGCCCGGAAGCGCTTCATCTCATCTCTGCTTTTGCGTGTTTATGCTTTTTTTGCCTGTCCTCGTCAACAGGGAGCCGTAGGCGCAACGTAGGCAGGCCACCCCGGGCCGGCGAGAGACACGACTTGCCGCCAAAAAGGTGACGACAATGAGAGATTCCCAACTTGTCTGCTTGACTCATTCGCCCATTTCTTTGTTTACTCACTCGGTAATTCACTCACCCGCTCACCTTTGCCCCTTCGGCTTACCTTAGCATGCTCACCTAAGAACGCTTGCCTCCCTCCCTCTCCAGCAAGAGGGAGAATTTGAACTGACCGGAGAGCCACCATGACATGAAAAAATAAAGTAAAAGTCTGCCCTTCTCAGTCAGTTGACGGATGGCACTACAACTTTTCCAGGCTCTAAACAGACCATTGCTCCTCGCATTGACCAGCCTATCGTATCGATAAAGTCAATCGGCATTCTGCGTCGTCTAGCCCAGCCAGCATCGGCATACTACGTCCACTATGTTTCTGGCATATCTCCAGTCAGCTTTAGGGGGTAAGGCCATGCCAAGCTGCACCGTTGGGCTCGGCGAACCCCTTCAGTCGGATGCGTCCGAGATTCGATAGCCCGAACGAGATCGACGTGCCAAGACAAAAGCAAACGCGAGCTTGCCCTCATAGAGAAAAGAAAGAAAGAAAGCGTACTGCGTTATTTGTGTTGGTGCAACGAATAATTACAGCTGTAACTGCACGCCCCGGCCGCCTTGGCTCATCTCATCGGGTTCTGCACACATTGCAGCCCCGCCTCACTGACGTCCTAGGCCGCAGACTAGCTCGACTACCGAGCCAGACTACATATGCTCCTGCCATCCGTACCCACATGGCATCGGTGCACGGATCGGGAGGAAGATGAGTTGAGCCCACAGAAATATAGGTACCTCGGGTCCAACGACGATGTATTGCAAGTGCCCTCAGGTTTATGGAGTGCCATATCACATATACTACCCGAAAACTAATGAAGATTCTCCCAGCCCAACCCTTGCATGCGTTCCCCGGCCGGTTCGAGGTTTCAGCGCTGCTGCTGCTGCTGCTTTTGCGTCCGGGACGTGGCGCACGCGCTCGATCCCTGACATCCGCCCCCCTGCCCCGCCTCGGATCCGGCCGCCGGCACTTCGGCGATGGTGTTGAACGGCTCCTGCCACGACGGTTCCGTGAGCCACCGGCCGACGCAGTAGCTTCCGCTCCCGCCCGTCGCCGTCTGGCACCGATCGAGCGGCCGGTGCTGCCACGAGCGGTTCACCGGCAACGTGTTCGAGGGGGCGCTCCGCCCACCGGGCGTCTTGCTGCTGGAGCCTGCGTGCATGTGAGTCCCGCGGTCCCCTTCCGAGTGGAGAGTAAATGATGGCACCAACTCTTTGACTTGGAAGAGGCGGTCTTCTTGGAAGATTGCTTGGCCATTGTGCCGACTTTCGAGGTTGGGATCGGCTAGCGAGGTCCCGAGGTTGGTCTTTGTGTGGCGATTGCTAGTGCTCAGGACCAGGGGAAGGGTCCCGATGATGATAGTGATGACAACGACGGGATGTTTGTAGACGAAGCTTTTGACTGTGAAGACGAGTGTTGAGCGAGACTTCTCCGACCATCAGGTCCTAGTGATTTCACCCTTCTTTATATTCTCTCGCATCGCCTGCCGCTCCCAGGACTCCGAGGGGCTCGTCGTCGACTTCCACTTGATCAAGTTGATGCGCTCGTACGCGACGAGTCGTGCCCTCTCTCGATGAGCCCAAAAATACGCCATAGGTCGCACATGCTTCTCTTCTAGGTTCTTCAGTGGACTCTCAAAGGACTTCGCGCCGCAGCACCGCATGCCCCTTCCGCGCGCCTTCTTTGAGCAGCCGTAAAGGGCGAGAGCACAAGTGCAACTCGAGTCGGACCACCGCGCGAGTGGGTTTCCGAGTTCGATCCTGGGCTTGTTGCCGTCAAGGTCCTCGCGCCGCGGGGGGGGGGGGGGGGGGGGGGGGGGGGGGGGGGCGTCGGGGACACACAGCAGACTATCCGCGTCCCGCGTCGTCACACGAGGAGAATATTGACCCTCGTCCCGCCCGAGCTTTGTATTGCATCCGTAGCGTGGACTTGAACGCGTCGAGAGAACCCTCGGCCCTCGGACAGGGGACATTTGATTCGCAGAGTGCGTCCTGATAGGAAAATAGACGAGCCGGGGGTCTGCCTGATCTCGTGCGGGTACCCGCTCCTCTGTCTGACAACGTTCGCATGACTTGGAACCGACATCAAAGGGTGGTTGCATTGGTATGTGTTCCCCCACGTACCCGAGGATTTGACCTTTCCCCCTTTCGCATTTTGGAACCAGAAGCTGTTGCGCTTTGAGGCAAGGCTCTTGGAAGGGCGTGCCCTGGTGTCGCTACTCCGAGGACTTCCGCCTCACATGGTTGACAACTGGATACTCGGAAACGGCACAACATTCAGATCAGAACATTTCGAAAAGAACGCTGCAAGTGTTCAATGCTATTGAACGGCCGTATTGATAATGTGACGGACCTGCCCTTGGCTGGCCGGCCACCAGGTGCAACCTTGGCTGCAAGTGTAGCACGACATAATTAGGCCGCTATACATGAGACTGAGAGGCCCGGGGAGCACCGCGCTTTTGGGGAGACGGCAATGACAGGCTAGAGGCCTTATATGGTCATGGGAGTGATAGGGAATGGGTGCAAAGCGCTGAGATGGCCTGACAGAAAGAGCATTTCAGACTTGTGACACATATCTTTCTCTTGGAGACGTTGTAATATTAGACCACCACAAGCTGCCCAACTAGAGATGCCGCTTCTTTGCCAGCACGGTTCTAGAACGTTGAGGGGCATGTTCAAGAAAAGAATCATTTCTTCAACTTCATCTTTAGTTGCCTCCCTTTATGCGTGCCAGCCAGCCCAACTTCTCTTTCCAATACCGAGACATGTGCCGCCGTACATAGCATCAAGCCACTTACAGCCTGGCCGTGAAATTTCAAGTACCGCAACGCCAACCTTGGCTCGCTCGCGAAAATGGGCCCGGATGTTCGATTCCCTCGCACTAATGATTGCTCCACAGAGACGTCTGAAATAAAACCGTTCAGCCCCCTTCAAGGCTTGGTGCCATGTGCTGTAAGACTGCAAACCACGTGGGCTCAAGGTCATGAAGCTCATAAATAGGTTACCGCAGAGGAGATGTCTGCTTGCGAAGGGCTCTCCTCATAAGGCTGCGGGGAGACATACAGAAGCGAGCCGGAAGGCTTCTACGTTGCTTGCCATTTGCTGGAGAAGCTTTTGCCGAGACACTCTCAATTGGACGTGGGAAGCCAGCGGTATGACGGCTGGCGCCTGGCTAGCGAATTTGAGCCCCCGGGTTTTGACGCTCCACTGCCGGGCTGAAGTGCCGGGCGGCTCATGGCGGGAGATTCGATAAATGTATTCAGTCAGGGCTTTTCTTGTGGTCTTTTCCAAGCAGGCAAGACTTTCGGGTGAGGTACGAATGTGAAACCAATGGTCCGCCACTTCATTTGACTCCTCATAGAAGAATTGACCGAAGTCTGTTGCGGGAGACACTTGAGCCCCTGAACGCTATCGCCTGTTCTATTAGGTGTTCTCATGAACGTAATACGCAACAAAGTCCCCTCGTTATGGTGATCCCTACGGAGTCTCAACGTCTGTAGCATGAACATCACATCCATGGTCAAAGTCGAGGAGGACCGTATGAAGGCTCATTCTTTCCGCTATTGTCGAAGCTGAATTGTTTATTTGATACTTCCTCGCCATATTCAGCTGCAAACCTAGTGAAGCCGTATTCTTGTAACCGGGGGATGTTGACGGAGTTTGAGGGCGTTGTTGGTACATCTCTCCCCCTCAGATGCTCGAGAGTGGGAAAGCAGTCAGGCAAAGCTGCTCAGGGATCCATGGATAAGGATGTTGGGAACTGCCTATTATATGGCAACCGAAGTGCGCGTCATTACAACCGACGTTGTCTTTCCTCCATTTGGAGCACAAACCCGAAAGGACCTTTGATGCAACATTTGAAATGCACTCATCAGCTCTTCTTGATTGGGCCACATGAAGATGGGAATATTAATAAGTTAAGCCGCCTTGGATTCTGTCAGCCAATTTTGGTTTGTCCCGAAAAGTTGTTGCCAACCAAGTAGGTGAAGAAATTCTGATCCCTACCGTTATCTAACTCTACGCCACCGCATCCTTACTTCTGGCATCGCCCCGCTGTGTGGGATCAAAACCACGAAGTACTGCATTTTTGTCTTTTTTCAGTCAGCAGGTTGCAATATTGTACATTCTTAGACAGAAGTCGGTCACCTACGTGTGGCACATGCGTTTGCCAGTGTTTATGAAATACATGGTGCACTTAAGTAAACATAGTTGTTTGCTTCGGCATCCGGAGCAACTCCGTGTCCAAGGCAGTGAAGCTGAAAGGCAACATTATGGGGGCGAAGTCTCGGCAAGCCAATGCAGTGTAACCAGCTGCAGTGGAATGACAATGGGCTGCCATTCAGGCTAATGTGAAAACTGCCGCATTGAGGCGATGGATGGGATGCCATAATCTTGCCATGGCCCAGATTCGACAGCAGGCGTCTGGAGCGATGATTCAGTAGCTCTCACACTTTCCAGCAGTCAATTATCCCGCGATTGCTTACTACTGGTGGGAATTCGAGTGACTGGAACCGCTTCGTCTGGCGTAAGACTGGGCGCAGCAACGCCCACCACTCGCAACGCGCTCCGCCTTCCAACCCATTACTGCCATTGCCACGCTGAGTCATTGGAGAAACGAACGGGGATAGGCTTGCGCGCAGCAGATTATCCGCCCTCTCTCCTCGCACTAGCCCAGGCACAGAAGATCTCGGAGCCTCTTCCGCATCCCCAAATCGTTAGTCGGATACGGTCACGGCTCCGCGACACTCACTTTACTGGTACTGCCCCACCCGACCTCACGTGGGAGCTTCGGCGACCTGGCTGAGGGCTGCTGAGACCTTTAGGCGAGATCGTGGAGCAGGCAAAGTTGGGACCGGGTAAAAGGATGAATACCGCCACAGCAAACATATCGCTGCTGGAAGCTATCATGTTCGCCGCCCAAGCCAGCCTGGGCAAGTCGAGTATGAACTGGCAAATATTACCACACCCAATGGGCCGGAGGCATATCCCGCGCACCAAAACCAGGAAATCTAGCCCACGGCGGAGAGGCAAAATGTGTGACAAGAGCAAGGATAAGCGATAAATGCCATTCAGCGTGACCCTCCATAAACCAAAGATGCTATACTCGGCTCATCTATAAGTTTGGCCCCTCTTCCGACTCAAATTAAAGTTGATTGTACCGTAAGCAGTCATACACTTGTCTGACGAGAGTAGTGCTCTTCTGACTGCTGGCCATTGCCCGAGCTGACAAACATGTACGCCAAGGCTCTCATTGCGGTCCTCCTGGGCTCGGGACTCGTCTCGGCCCAGCTCAATGCTCTTGCTGTCCGTGCTGGCTTGAAGTACTTCGGAACTGCCGTTGGCGAAGGCCAGGTAAACGATGCCGCCTACAGAGCCGTCGTGAACAACAAGAACGAGTTCGGCTCCCTCGTTCCCGAGAACGGACAGAAGTGGCAGGGTACCGAGCCCAGCCGCGGGTCGTTCTCTTACGGTAACGCAGATATCGTGAGTTGCACCTCCTCTTTTGCATATATCCATGTCTCGCTGTAACATTGATAATTGACCAACAATCACTTTGTAGGTTCCCAACATCGCCAAGGCAAACGGCCAGATTCTGCGTTGTCACACGCTGACATGGTGAATATGCCCGTGGCCTGATGTCTTTGAACGCAACTCTGAGCTGACAAACCACCAGGCACTCTCAGCTGCCAAACTGGGTCTCCAGTGGACAGTGGACCGCCGCAACCCTGACTTCCGTCATCGAAACTCACATCTCAAACGTCATGAAGCATTACTTGGGCCAATGCTACGCTTGGGATGTTGTCAATGAAGCAGCCGACGACGACGGCAGCTGGCGCAGGAGCGTCTTTTACAACGTGCTCGGCACGAGCTTTCTCCCCATCTCCTTCAGAGCTGCCAAGGCTGCCGATCCTAACACGAAGCTGTAAGTCCCCTGTGACATCAATTTGCTAGTATGCGTTGTGTACGGTCGCTTACTTGCGTCAACCAGCTACTACAACGACTACAACCTGGAGTACAACGGGGCCAAGACCAACCGCGTTTACGAGGCTGTCACAATTGTCCAGAACGCCGGTGCGCCCATCGACGGCGTCGGTTTCCAGGGTCATCTGATCGTCGGCACTACCCCCACCCGCAGCGCCCTCGCGACCGTCCTCCGCCGCTTCACCGCGCTCAACCTGGAGGTCGCTTACACCGAGCTCGACATCCGGCACTCCAGCCTCCCGGCTTCCACGGCCGCCAAGGCGACCCAGGGTAACGACTACGCCAACGTCGTCGGCTCGTGCCTCGACGTGGATGGCTGCGTCGGCGTCACCATCTGGGGCTTCACGGACAAGTACAGCTGGATTCCCGGAACCTTCCCCGGCACGGGCGACGCCCTCCTCTGGGACTCCAACTACAACAAGAAGCCGGCCTACACCTCCGTCTCCTCCCTCCTCGCCGCCGCTGCAACTGGTGGAGACCCCCCTCCACCGCCTGCCGCCACCACCACCGCCCCCGGCCCTGGTGTCACCACCACTGCCCCTGCCCCCGTGCCTACGACCTCCGCTCCCGGCGGGGGTGCTCAGTCTCCAAAGTACGGCCAGTGCGGCGGACAGGGCTGGCCCGGTCCTTTCGCTTGCGTCTCCGGCACCACCTGCACCTTTGTCAACGATTGGTACAGCCAATGTTTGTAGGATACATCTGTCTGAGGCGACGAACCGTCATTTTTTGTCTGGTTCCCTCCCTTTTGATTTGGGTCAAGATTAAGAGGGCTGTAAAGTTGATCAACTCAAAGGGATGGAACGTGGTTGATGAGGAACTGTCCAGATAGTTGCACTGACGAAATATATCTCTCGTGCCCTTATGCATTCCTTTGCCAGTCCACGGCAGCTTGTACAGTCATCTGAAGAATGGTAGCTCAGAATCAGAAAAGACTCCGGAATTAAGCAGATGCCGTGGTCTTTTAGTGTTTTCGCAGTCGATTTACCGGATTATAATTACAGTCATTTTCCAGGCTGCCAAACCACACATTGGCATAATATTAGTCTTGCTCTTTCCAAACGATATTAACATGCTTTTATGAAGACTCGCTTAAGCCCGATTCGGAGGCCCGAAAGGTCAACACAACTCAGATAAGCTCTAAGCTACTACATATATTAAAGATTCACCTAGTCTGGTTCTGCTTCAGCACTTGGTAGCCGGAAGAATGGAAGCCGCGAATGTTTATTGGATAAGAGAAATATTTCTAAGCAATGAATCTCTAATACCGGTGTCGGAATGGCTGCCCGTTGTAATTGACAGACTGCATTTGGTCAAACGGTATTTGCACTGCTCGTGTTCGGTCCCAACCATTTACTAGAAGGTCCTTGGGTGTATTTTACGTCTGAATTTCTTATTAAAAGAAACGTTAGACAGCCTGCTAGTATTCTGTCTTCTGAAATTGCAGTATCGAGTAGGACAGGCAGTGCGATGGCGTAAACTTATTATCATCCCATCTGCTACTAACTAGCGCCATCTTTTACCAGGGCTTGTAGTTCCCGTTTGGAGTACAACTTGACGATGCCCCTGTATCGGTACATGGCGAGACACTAATTATCCCCGACTCCGTCGCTGATGTGCAGGGATTGTAACGTAGCGCCGTGTCCCGAAACCTAACTTCGGGGCTTCTTACATGACCACGACACTTTCACATTGGGTTCACACATGGTAGGAAGCCATTTTTAGCTTGCCCTTTGTTCAGAAAACCGGCGCCGACGAGAATTCAATAGAAGGAGGCCAAGGTTTGGAAGGAAACGAAGCCAAATAATGCCATGTGGTCTCCAAACACGTGAAAAGGATCTCTGCGAGACGACATCCCAATAGAAAGTATACCAACTACCCAAAGCGAACGTATCGACTCGATTGCATGGTGAAGTTTTTAAGAAGCAGCAGCAATGGCAACATAACTAAGTTAACTGGATAGCGAGCCCATAATTACCTAGCACAAATTCACTTGCGTCATGTTCAGACAGTGAATGAGACACCGGATCTAAGCTCGTATTGCCGTATGTATCGGTGGCATTCAAGGTGGCGGCACGGTATTGGAAAAAAGGAAGTTCGTCTGAAAAGCCGGGGAGAAATTGGACCGCTGTGAACGTTCCACCAAGAGTCAAGATTTCCACCAATTAGCCCGAGACCGACTAGCCAAGAAGCGAATTTATTTCTCATCTGGTCTAGATAAAATGAATGAATAGTCTGCCTGAACTTGTCAGCAACCACGTGCATGATTTCTTTCATCCTCGGGAACTGGAACTCTAATTTCCATACGTATCAAAGAATAGAGTGGTCTAAGTACTTTACATTGTGTCCATGTATCCGTAATTGCCGTGCTTCTAATAGCTTGAAGTAATTGAACGGTCGAAAGAAACCCACGGCCCTAGCAGTTGATCTGCATGGGTTTATCGCTGTTAATCACAACGCCGGTGGATGATAGATCGGAGGCGAACCATAGGGTCCGTCCGTATGCTCTTAACACTGCCTAGACGGGGTAAGTGAGATAACGGGCTCTTTGACTCGGATTCTGGGATGCTAATTGGTCGACACCTCATAACATGACACATACAAGGCTCTCCCATACACTTGCCCCTGAGAAAATTGACTCATGAAGACCGCAATGTCGTGCTGAGACAAGACGGTAATTCTTTGATCGACCCATCTCGAATCTAAACTAGCGCATCTAGCCACAACGTCTAGTGCGTCGGTTGGATCTGGGGCCGAAGAGCACAGACGGACGGTTGGCAGATCGTCAAAACAAAACAAGAGAACAAAAGAAACGGGAGCTGCGTCGAAGTACGCCCCTTAGCATTTCGGTGACGGGACTTTTGATTCTTGTGGACCACACTTCAGGAACGCCACGATTTGGAGGAAGAGTCGGCCGGCTGTTGTCCATGTGGGACAATGGGTTTTGCTAGCTGTACTACTTTGGTATTATCGCCAAGCACGCTATGCTTCGAGCAAGACGAGCAATCCTTAATGGCCGTCTGTCATACCTTGAAGTGCCGATGCCGCTGTATATGAGGTTTCCTTGGCAAAGCCGTGATCCAGTAGTCAATTGTCTTTCTTGACTGTCTTTCCATTCACTCCACAATTCTGTCTTGAAAAGTCTCACACTCCCCTCTTTCATTAACGCGCCAGAGAAAATTGGAATTGCGACGACTTCTTACTCTTCATCTTTCACTTCTCTCCTCACCGCACCAATCTGTCCCAACCATGGATCCAACTGCGTTGGCTGGTCTTACGGTCTACAACCTCCCACCTATGCCACCAAAATGGGATAGGATAGGCGTTTTCTTCATCACGTTTTGTGCGACATGGACGGTCATTGTATTCTCTGGGATGGGATTCCTTTGGGCTAATCGCACACATCCCATCCTGAGGATCC
Source organism: Colletotrichum zoysiae (assembly GCA_030867305.1). Taxonomy (NCBI): domain Eukaryota; kingdom Fungi; phylum Ascomycota; class Sordariomycetes; order Glomerellales; family Glomerellaceae; genus Colletotrichum; species Colletotrichum zoysiae. The sequence continues at coordinate 36,686 of MU842900.1, read as the reverse complement.
GGGGTTTGCCACTGGCTTTCGGCTCCATTATATTTCTTCACATGTACTGGTGTATGGCCCAGATCGTATACCCGATCGGCGGGACAATGCCCGTGGTAATCGCATACGACGTTCAGTATTTCGTTATGGGAATTTGGTTTCCCTTGGGTATCGCCTTGTTCCATGCTTCCAACAGCAGATTTTTACATGTAGCAAAGCTGCAAAGACTCCACTTCACGGGCAACGGGGCTCACTATCAGCGGGGATGCAACGGCAAGAAGAGCTCATGGCTCTGCAGGTTGAGGAACATGGAATATGGGAAGAGGCTCATGGTGTTTATCTGGATTGGCATTATAGCCCAGGTAAGCCCCTTCCAAAACTTATCTACGATGAATTATCAGAGCTGACTGGGATTCCTAGTGTCTTGTTACCACTGGTATGTGGCTGGCGTGCAAGAAATACCACCCGACATTCGGTATTCCAGGAACAGAAATACGAGGGAAGACTCTCCCCGAGCAGCTTATTGAATTGGGCCGAGGATGGGAGTGGTGGCCAACTATTATTTGGCAGTTTGTATGGACTTGGATCGTAGGTGCTTCCCAATAATGGCCCCTATGAATGCGGCATCCTCTGAACATTGACAGCTGACTTGCGCCCAGATCGCACCGATTCTGATTTGGAGAGCTTGGGGTATCCGCGACACTATGGGATGGCGGACGCAAACCGTCGGTTGCTGTCTTGCGAGGTTTGTTAAGGATGCGTGTTCCCCAAATCTACTGCAGTTTTGCTGACTTGTGTATATCAGTCTCCATGCGACCCCAATGTTTATCATCGCGTCATATGTGCCGGCCTTCGACAAGATCAACATGTATTTTCCCCCGAGCCAATGGTAAGTCTAACCGTAGGAAACGTCTTTGGCTCCAGGTTACATACTGATGTATAAGAGCAGGATCCATCTTTCCACCATGATGTTTGAAATCTTTACCATCTTCATACCGCTTATTCAGCTTATTCGTCTTCGCATCCAGACCAAACACGTAACGGATGCGAACGCAAGATGGCAGGCGGGATCGCAAACGACCTTCAGATCTTCCACTGTGGTTTCATTCTACGGTGCTAAGAGCTCCACATCTTCCAGTCAGGCAGAAAAAGGCCAGTCGGCTATCTGCCAATTGCATTCTTCTGATCTAGGCCCCGAGCCGGACAGCTGCCTGCTAACGATGACCGCCCTCGACCACGCGCTTAGGGAGAACAGGAGTGCGCTGCAGGAATTCTCTGCTCTTAGCGACTTTTCCGGAGAGAACATTGCATTCCTGGCTCGCGTGTCTGAGTGGAAGTCTCAGTCATGGCCCCATGCGGTATCTGATTCCAAATCCCAAGACTCTGTTGGCGAGGATGAAAGACTGGATGCTTATAACCGTGCTCTGGAAATTTATGCCGATTTCATCTCTCTCCAGCATGCCGACTTTCCACTGAACCTTCCTTCGCAAGAAATGAAGAACCTTTTCAATATATTCGACAAGTCGGCCCGCATCGTCTATGGCGAGGATGAATCTATCAACATCGTCGTACCATTCGCAGACACATACATGCAAGGACGCGAGGAATCAGGAAGCAGTAACGATATCCGGAACCAAATTCGGTATACCGGAGAGGTTCCTGCGGCTTTTGATTCTGCAGTCTTCGACATCGCGAATGACCACATCAAGTACCTTGTGTTGACGAACACCTGGCCCAAGTTCGTCAAGGAGATGCACCAACGAAGACGTTCTAACGAGATGCATCGGAGTATCGCGAGCAACGAGTCTCAATCATCAATTCCAAGTCGGATCTCGAGTGGAGTGACCAGCCTTGTCCGTTCATTCAAAGCCACCTAATCTAGCGCATGTCAATTGGTAGCCCTGAAGCAGCTGGGTGGAACAGCCGATTCACTCTTTTAGACTTCTCTTTGTTTGTCTTTTTAGAATTTAATACACTCTTTCTTTCTCTCTTTCTTTACCTCCTAACATTCTGTAGTCTAATACCGGGCATATGGTCTTCAAACTTGATGTATAATCACTCTGGAGCTTATGTTTATAGGCGTTGGCAGCCAATATATCAATGCCCACTTGCAGCTACAACTATTATGGATATAAGCCTGCACCCCTTTACGAGTTAGAACTAAGACGATGCGCTCAGTATCTTGAGTAACATAGCATTTTGAAGACAATTATAGCAAGCATAGAAGAGAAAGGAAGAAATGTAGATTCTCATCTTTCCCAGAGTAGCATGGCCATGAGACTGTGTCCCAGTTCAAAAAATACTTTGCCAGACATCGCAACATTTATACAAGACCAAATATCTTCTACTCCCGCTAGTCTACGACCACCCACCACAGAACTTTACATGTTGAATGTCACACCCCATATCGTGCGTATTCACTCCACTGCGCTACGTGTATCCGGTTAACATCCTACGCCTCGCCCCAAATCTCATCGGCGATCGTCCTGATCAATCGAAGCTTGCTCTTCTCATCTTCCAGGCTCAACGGGTAGCCGCTCTCGTGGGTGCTGAAACCGCACTGAGGCGACACGCAGATACGCTTCAGAGCTTCTTCCTTGGTCTCGCCACTGCCCTTTGCGACAAACTCCGCAGCCTTGTGGACACGGTCCTTCATCTCCTCCTTGTTCTCCAGTTTGGGAACCTTGGTGCTAATGATGCCGACAACAACGTTCTTGTTCTTGGGCAGGAACTGGAGGGGCTCGAAGCCGCCAGAACGCTCAGTGTCGTACTCGAGGTAGAAGGTGTTCACATTCAGGTTCTGGAAGAGCTTTTTGGCAATAATGTCGTACGAGCCCTCGGCAAAGTGACGGCCGCCAATAAAGTTTCCGCGGCAGAGGTGAATACCCGTGTGCATGTCCTCTGGCAATTTGCTGGTGATGTCGTTGTAGAGCTTGATGTAAGCGTCGAGCAGGTCCTCGACGGTTCCTTCGTTGTCTTTGTCCTCGTCCCAGCCCTGACGGAACTTTTGAGAACAGAAGTCTACAACTTGGTCAGCAGCTAGATTCGCGCCGGACATTGTGGTAACTTACAAGCCATCCCGGGATCATCGAATTGAACATTGCGCAGACCAGCGTCGTAGAGTTGCTGGAGCTCGGCACGGTAGACCTTGGCCACGTCACTGAAGTAATCAGCATCGTTGGCGTACGCCTCCTTGGTGTAGGCTCTGCCCTGCTTGTATCGCATGTGGAACCAGGCCGGTGTGATCATGGTCAACTTGATGTTCTTCCACTCCTCCTTGGGGAGTGCAGCTTGAACCAGGCGAAGTTCATGCAGGTTGGATTTGGACTTCTCTGGCGAGTGGGCTAGCTTGCCGCCAGCGATGACGGAGTCACCAGGCATCACCTTGCGGTCTTTCTCGATGAGGCTCACAACATCCGGGTGGTAGAGACGGAACATGCTGGCTTCAGCATCTTGCAGGCGGATGGTGCCCTCGAACTCGTCCCACATCAGACCCCAGAAGCGCGTGCGGTTGAACTCGCCCGAGGTGACACCCTTGATGCCCAGGTCGCGCTGCAGTTGTACGACCTCAGCTACAGACTCCTTCTCGACGGCAGGAAGGCCGGCTTCCTCCTCGGACAAGCCCTGGTCGCGGATCTTGCCCTCCCGAATGTCGAGGAGCTTTTGGGGTCGGAGCAGGGAGCCCATGTGCTCTGCCCTGAAAGGGGGTGCTTGGTGGTGACTGGAAGACATAGCGGCGTACGATATGGGTGAAGTCAAGTCTGCTTCTCTTTCTCTTCTGCGTCGTGTGTTGCGGTTTTAAATCCCTCGCGGCAATAAATCATTTGAAACGTCGTGACATCGTGGTGGGTTTCCGTTGATGACGGCGGGGCTTCCGGATTTAAACGCGGGGCCAAATGAGGGGTCAAATCCGTTAAACAATGCCTGAGCGGGGAGTTGAATGGAGATTGGCTTTGCTAACTAGCTCACGTTAGCTTATGTTCGAACCCAAAATGCTCTGGGCAAATGAAGCGGAAACCTTGGCTCGAGGGATTCGTGTTGCTTGATGCTCAATTTCATCTCTCGCAGCCTGCAGGTGACTTGTCGGAGCTTTGCTGGCCAACAAACTTCCGGGGTACAGTTTGCCCCTTGCTCCCGCGAATCAATTCTCGTAATGCGTCGCTCCGCCCTGTCGGCAGTTGCTTTCCATGGTTCGATGTGACGTCAGGTACCGACCGTGTTGTCAACGGCAGTGCAATTGTGATGCGCGATCTCAAGGGACCTTGCAGCATCAGACACCAGCTTTCCCAAACCCGAATAGATGAGTCGCTTGAATCAAGGCTTTCAATGAGGCCTGCATCTTAGCATACAGAGAAACCAGTCTGGATGTCTATAGTTGTAGTGTTTCCTTTGATAATAAGAGACCCGCAAGCCTTTGCTGGTTAAGTTTTCCAAAATCGTGAGTGCATTGAGGTTATTGGCTTCTCTGTTGCTGCTCTAGAGTAAGTTCTGTAGCATATGTATTTCATGGGTTCCTCACTTTAAGTACAATAATGCAGCAGCGTTGTCTATTTCTTTTTTACTAAGACGTATCATTTTAACACAATTCATCATCATAAGTATCTTAATTGCCAAATGGCACCGGTTACTTCAATCTAGTAGAATGATGATCCTACATTACCTGTTTGTGAAACATGTCATCCTATGCAGATGGATGTCTTTTTTGATCTTAAAGTTTGCCCACCACCCGCACTCTGGCATTGCTTCCCTGAACACGACATACTTTTAACAGCGTCAATGACTTAAAGGTCATCAACGTTCATTTTCAAAGTGTCTTCGAAGGGAGTCCAGCCAGGCTTTCCAAGTCTCTTCAACAGTTCTTCAGCACGGCCCCGGGGCTTGATGATAGCCGGATAGGGCTCGCTGTAGAAATTGTCGGGGAATTTCTTATCAGGGTACTGTTTGCGAAAGACCTCTAGGATATCGTCCCAGCAAAATGGATGAGCGAATGCGAAGATGCGCTCGCTTTTAACGTCGGGGAAAGTAGCTGCGGCGACATGCAGAAGAGCATCATCCTGAACATCAATTGCATATTCTATGTCAAAGGTCAGCTCGTGATCGAGTGTCCGCTGGTACAGTATCAAGTGATACTTACGGGGCAACTTTCGCATTGCAGGGACTATTTTCCCTTGAAACAGAGGCACAAGAATGCCAGACGTGGAAGGGTGACCCTGATTGATAGGATCAAGACTCTTTCCCAGATTCATGTTTGGAAGAACTGGATATGGCAATCAGCATGAGAAAGTAACAAATGAATGCCTCGGCATCTCCTCCATGTACGTACTGGTGTTGACTACGAGATCAGGACGTCTGGACTGGTTCTCTCTGTAGTATTTCCAAACGGCTTGCTCTTGCTCAAGCTTACTGGCGATATATACAGTCACTCCATGCCCAGGGTCCCACGGCCCAGGGGTCCAGGCGAGCTCTTTCGCATCAGGACTCCATGAGTCTTCTGTCACGACTGCGCCCTTCATCTCTAAGAAGGCCTGCAGATTCACCGGCAAGGTTACAGATGACGAAGATGTGAGAACAAAGCGTTTGACGGAAGGTTCTTTGTATGCAGCCTTCATAGCCACTATAGCACTGTTAACGACAATTGGAATGACATTGTTCGGGTCGGGGTCGAAGTTCTTGATGGAGGCCATATGAATCAAGGCTGAAACTCCTATAGAACGTTAGCAACTTGATTGACCAAAGGAGTACGTGTTTGTTTGCTTGGATACCTTTGATCGCTTCATCGAATGCATTTTCGGCCGTCATATCAGGTACGCATAACAACTCAAAATGTCCCTTGCCATACGTCTTGTCTAAGTAAGCGGTGAGCCAAGCGTGCTTTTGTGTATCGCGGACCGTGCCGCGAACTTTGTATCCATGCTGGATCAACTGATAGATTACATGCGATGCGATAAATCCATTGGCACCTGTGACAAGCACCACAGAACCCTTTGGAAGCGCAGAATTTTCTATGGTCGCCATTACTGACAACTGTCAATGCTGATGTGGTCTGCAAGTTGGACTGTGGGGATAAGGGGCTCAAATGCACCGTGGATGGTGAATGTGATGATGTAGAGAAGAGTGCAGAGATTACCTGGAATATTCAGATAAGCTTTCGTCCGTGTTGGCGAGTTTTATACCGGGGAGAGAGAAGACATGACGCAGTCGACCTTCTCATGTTGGAGGGTCGTATACGGGCCTCCCTTGCAAATTTTTGTTGATAGCCTTGGAGTTTCATTATGATTGAGGGTGTAGCCGGCGACTTAAATATCGCCTTGTAACATGGGACAGCTGTGGCCTCCTGTTTTGCCGTCTTTCCATTTAGAGTTGCCGAAGACGCACGCATGTGCCTGGCTGAATGAACATCGATACCAATCTCCCGTCGCGATAGGGTGCTCTCACTGACCCTCATGCCTAATTGTTCAGTAAAAGGGGAGTTATCACTAGGATTTTAGCCTTGTTGCGAATTAGGTTGCATACTTAAATATGGGATGACGATTGTGTCAATTTTGTCATCGTTTTAGACCCTTAACGCAGTCTAGACCAGTTCACCTATTACAGAAACACTGCGATACGTGCAACATGATAACAAGGATCAACTCTAACATCTCAATACAGACCACCCAACAAACCAGAGCAACTGCCGATTTAGACTTCACTTTACGTGTGGCCGTCGACAGCACCGGGCACGACACTCGAGAAGTGTTGCTGAGTTGTGGCTTGACGTACCGGCGGTTCTGTGGAATCTATCGCAACAGCTTCACAGCTTGAGCCACAAATGGTCCCATTCAGGCTGGACAATGTTGCGCCTTGAATCACGGATGTCGCAGACATGCAGACAATGACTTCGATACAGTCTCTCCCCAAAAACCTTGCTAGACGCGGTCAGATGTGTACAAAAGCCGGCTGCTGGAGGTTGTGCTTTTGACTGTTCCCTAGATCAGTCCCACTACTCATATGTACATGTATGCTTGACACAGGCGAGACTTGAAAATTGAGGGATGATTGTAGATTTATGCGAGGGCAAACTTAAACAAGGGAACACTGGGGCCTGAAATGGCCTCCCGAAACATGGAATCAGTTTCTGACTAGTATTTGGAATACTGCTATTCAGGTTAGGGCGTTATCCAGCGTCACTGCACGAATGTGGCCGATTGCGCTCTGAGTGTGTCTCGTTGGCTTGGCCGCCGGTTAACAACAGTTGCGTGGGTGTCTGCGCCCCACAGCCTTCGTAATAGGCAGCAATGAGAAAGTAGGTTCAGCATAGTTCCGTCAGTCAGCCCTTGAAAAAATATCGTTCAAGGAGAGAAATCAGAAGGTCTGATACTCAGTGCTCGGCGACTTGTGTGCGATAGCTTGTAGAGTTTGCCCCCCTTAAACCTAAACCGGAACTCTATGGCGAGCCCAAGCGTCTATGAACTGACGTATGAAAGTGGTGGATCTTAGCAGTCAGATATCATAGACGTTGGGAAGGTTGGGTGAACTTTTCTGGATGCCTTGAGTCAAAACTAGACATAACTTTCCAGGTTATAATGCGCCACCCCCGCCAGACAGAACCACGGGGGGCTTCATGATAGACCATCGTCGAGAAATTTACGACAAGTGATGAACAAATGAATAGAAATAATAACTTTTCCATAGCAGCAAGCGACCACTATTTGGGCAGATAAATTTTGCAATTTTATAGAACATTTGTTGCGTTTTCCTTCTTGTTGAAGACTTACACAATTAGCCATATCACGTATCCCGGATGGTCTTTTCAAGTCACAATAACAGTTTGGACATATGTGATGAAATCAAGATCTCAGATTACTTCTGTTACACCCAAAACGGGGTTCAATTCGAAATATGATTAGGCGTTGGCCCGCCCGTAGATCGGCCATAGACATTAATTAGTTGCCATACGCCGGCAAAGCCACACAGGTTGCTGATGCGCTGCGCCACAGCTTCAGCCCGTCTGTGACATGGTAGGATTTGGGCATGGTCGTTTGGCTAGCTCGTGTCGACAGGACACAGTCCCTCCGGAATCCAAAGTGCCGACCACTCAGATCCTGAAGCGAGTCAGTCGGCTTGAAGCCAGCCCGTGGAATGTGCGAAACATCGCGTCGCCGAAAGGGCGGACGCCACGAAGGGATAGCGCCTCTAATCGGCGTAATTCGCACTCTTATGTGTTTATGCCGCTGGCGTGGTGCATATGACCGCAGCCGTTCAATATTAAGGTCGGAGCAACGGTACCCCCCATGGGGCGTATCGGTCGGCACGGTTCTCTCAGGCCGATTGGCACCACAGATGCCGAAAAATGCGAATTAGCCCTCGATGTCTTTGAGGATGCACCGGATACATCGGCATGTTCAGATGTGGGGGTTATTCATAGTTTGAAAAAGGTAGCATCGAATGTTCTTGACGGAATAGTACCTTTCGGATCCTTCGGGCTGATCATGATGTTGAATGTCCGTCGCCGAAAATACAAGGCTTAAGTACGAAAGAAAATCCTCGAGTTGAGTTGGTGAATATGCAGCAGTAAAGAAATTACGGACCAACCAATCCCTCAACCACGCTTTCACCATGTCGGGAAACACCACCATCCGCAAGGTCGTCATTACAGAGTTCGGTGATGCATCCAAAGTTCAGATCATCCAGGACACCATCACTCCTCCTCCGAGACACCATGTGCAGGTAGCGACCATCTACACCGGCATCGGCGGGGCAGACATCAACATGCGCAAGGGTATCTACCCCATGCAGAAGAAAGCCCCGCTGACACCTGGCTACTGTCTCGTCGGCACCGTCAAGACCAACGGTCCCGACGCGTCCAAGTTCGCTGCTGGGGACATTGTCGCCTGCCTTACTGTCTATGACGCAGAGGCCGAGTTGGTGAACCTCCCAGAAAAGTACCTTATCAAAGTTCCCGCAGGCGTCGACTTGCAGCAGGCCACCGCCCTGGTCCTGGATTGGAGCACGGCGTACGCGATGGTCTTCGAGTCCGCCAATGTGACTGGGGGACAACGGGTCTTCATTCACGGCATCAGCGGGGCCGTCGGCTTTGCCCTCATGAAGCTGTGCCAACTGCAGGGCGCCCAGGTGTACGGCACGGCATCGGAGCGGAACCACGAGGCCGTCCGTGCACAGGGTGCTACGCCGTTTGTTTACACGGATAAGAACTGGATCAAGACAATCAAGGACCTCGGCGGGGCGGATGCTGTGTTCGATCCTTTGGGATTCGAGAGCTGGGACGAGTCGTTTTCGATCTTGACAGCAAGCGGTGTCCTTGTCGGTTACGGCGGGAACCTGCCATCGCTCAACGAGAGCGAAAACCGCTCCCTCATCATGCCCCTGATGAAATTACTGGCGCGGGGTATGGTCCCCTTCTCTGGCAAGAAGACTCGATTCTATGGCATCAGCCGGGACAGCGCGACCTACGAGCCAAATCTGAAAAAACTGTTTGCTTTGCTGGCCGAGGGCAAGATCACGGTACCAATCAAAAAAGTCTGGGATCTTGAAGATATCCAAGAAGCTCATCGTCAGTGGACGAGTACGCCGGGCGTGGGATCGGTGATCTTGCGCTTCCCCGATGCCAAGGGCCAAGATTGAATTTGCCATAAAACGTAGAATGTGGGGGGTTTTCTTTTCCTTTTTGCCTTTTAGTTATATTCCCACAGTTATGTTTTCTATCAGTTAATGGATACCATTGTCTTCTCAACATTTGCATTCAATCAATCGCTCACCTTCCTGCCTCTGCTTGGTGGCTCGAAGACGTCATTTCTTTTAGCGAACGTACCCTGCTGAAGCAGGCTTTCAGGCATTCCTGCTGACGCGGCGTCCCGCTCGATGCCCTCTTATCTTTACTCCAGACCTTCCAAAGCTTCTCCTGCATCAAAGTTTCAACACGACGCAGTCGACCAGCGTCACCACTGGTGATAGAAGCAAGCATCAATAGGCTCTTGATTGTTAGAGACAGCATACCTGCAGCCATAGCGAAGCCAGCATTCGTATGCGACCATGAAATCCTCAGCTGTCCTACTCGCCCTGGCAGGCATCGCCAGCGCAGGTAAGCGCGGTCATCCGGACCTGAATGACTTCAATTGGACAACGATCGCGCCGTCAACAAGGCTAGAATACCACCAGTGCTACGAAGAGTTTCAATGCGCAAGACTCACGGTTCCTCTTGACTGGACCGATGAGCGAAACGAGTACACTGTTGCGCTGGCCATCATCAAGCTCCCGGCAAAGGTCCCCGATCACGACCCAGCGTTCGGTGGCACCATTTTCACGAACCCAGGCGGTCCTGGAGGTTCCGGTGTCAATCTCCTGCTCCGCGAAGGCCACAACATGCAAGACACCGTCGATGACAACAAGAAGTATGAGATTCTGAGTTGGGACCCGCGAGGTGTTCAGTTCACGACGCCAAAGGCCGACTGCTACGAAGACCTCCTTGCTAGAGACTTGAGCACCATCCAGAGCTTGGCCATCGGCCCTCTCGACGCCAGTCCAGACGCGCTTAGGCGGCAGTGGGCGCGGATTCAAGGTTACGGGAAGCTGTGCACCCAGAGCGCCGTGAATGGCTCCATCCTCCCATATGCTTCGACGGCGTCTGTTGTCCGCGACATGGTCGAGATGCTGGACAAGGTCCAGGATCTACGGGATGAGGAAGCTGCCGCGCAGTTACTGGAGGAGGGGAGGGCACAGAGACCCCTGGAGCTGCGTACTGCTAGGGAATTGCCGCGTCTCCAGTACTGGGGATTCTCATATGGCAGTTTTTTGGGTAATACCTTTGCATCCATGTACCCTGGCCGGGTCCAGCGGCTCATGCTTGACGGAGTTGTCGACGCCGATGATTATATTGCTGCCGTGAGTACTGCTTTGCTCAGTTGATTCTGTCGTAATGTTAAACTGGCACACAGGGGTGGACAACCAACCTTCAAGATACCGAGAAGCTTGTTGAGTTCTTCTACACGACATGCTTCACCTCCGGAGGAAAGTGCGCTCTTAGTCGGCCGTCTGATGGCAAGTGGCAAGACATTCGGGATCGCGTCAACCAATTAATCAAACAGCTGGATGATTCACCAGTCTCGGTTCTCGACGGAAAACTCACCAAGATCTTGACGGGCTACGACGTCACGGTGTCGTTCGTAAGACCACTCTACACGCCTTATGAGGACTTCACAAAACTAGCTGAGAAGATCAACTCGGCCATAGAGGGAAACTACACCGCGCTCATAGAGACCTCTGCAGCCGATATCCCCAAACTTGACGATGCCTGCCCTCGCCTCAACTCATCGGCCCCTCCGAGTGCGGTCGGCGATGGCACTCAGGCCATTCTTTGCAGTGACGGGGAAGACAGCACAAACCTCACAATCGCTGATTACCGGGCGTATATTTCGAAGCTTGAGTCTCAATCACCGACCTTTGCTGGCTACTGGTCCCAAATCCGCTTCTCTTGCACGGGGTGGGGAGTCCGTCCCAAGTGGCGCTTCACCGGCCCGTTCACTACGCCGGACCCCGACCCAGCTGTGGTTGAGGGCAAACCTGCGGCTCCGTTGCTGTTCCTGACGTCCCGGATCGATCCGGTGACGCCGTTGAGGAACGCACGGAAGGAGAGTGAGCGCCATCCCGGTTCAGCGGTCGTGATCCAGGAATCGGTTGGACATTGCACCTCACCAACTATTAGTAGTTGCATAACGAGAGTTATTCGGGAGTATCTTGAGCACGGAATTGTGCCAAAGAGCGGTACGGTGTGCCAGTCTGACTGCGATGTTTGGGACGGCGGTGCCTGCTTGCGGTCAAGCATGGGTACCGTGACGAGGCCTTTTACACCACCGGATCATCGATCCCTCCCGCTCATCGTCTAGACCAAAGCAAACACAAGCGAGAAAGGTAAGGAGGCACAGGTTACACCTTTTAGGAAGACCGTTTAGAAAAAGGCTGGCTTGGCAAAATGATACGAACACGAATCACCTTATTATGTACATCGACGTCTCAAATTCAAGACATATTATAAGACATGAATTAGGATCCGGAATGTTTGACAAAGTGTAGAGCTCAACGGCTTGACTCCACAATTTACACATCGATAATACTTAGCACCTCGCTGTTTGCAGACGACAGATGCACATGTACTTCAACAGGAAGGATCACCGACTCTTCGTAAATGATACGTTACTATTAGCCTCAGCTTGTCCCCCATTGGAAGTGCATTGCACGTACTGGAATGTAGCTCAGCATCGTCAGCAGCGAAGACATGTCACCGATTGCGACGTCCGGCTTGACCGCAGTCCAGTTATATTCAATGGTACACAGGAGAGAGTATCCTAGTGAGACATGGTTCCAGACAAACGTCAACTGCATGCTTTCTATGCGTTATCGGGCAGACGTCCATACGAGCTCCCCTTTCTATCCCTTGTCGTCTGACCTCCGAAGATCTTCGTCCTGACATAGGCTAGACAGCCGATCAAATACGCAAAGGACATCTCGGCGAGCGCCGTTAGCGTCCTAAAAGTAAGATATTGTAGGGTTTGACACTCGGGTGGTACAATGCCCACCCGCTACCCCTCAATGACACCCAGACGCTCTTGTGGTCGAGCTGAACATGGCGCTAGCCACGGTTCAGCTCACGGATCGATCAGCACCGGTGGCTTGCGAGTACCTTTGGTATTGGCTCGACTTTTGTAACAGGAAGCCCCTCCCCCATGGGTTCTGTCTACTTTTTACGAGATCCATACTTGCCTGTCAGATTTCACTTGAGATGTAACCTTGAAGGGATACAACCTGCGTTCACGGAGTGGTTGACAAGTACGAAAATAGATTCAAACGGGTGCCACGTGAGTTCGTATTCGATGGCTCTTGCTCGAATTGGCTTCGACAATCAGGGAGGGACGTGGAACGACAGACGTATTACAGAATAACACGACTGTTGGAAGCGATTCGTCAGGTGGTGAGGGTCGGGTCATACTATTCGCTGAAGTCGACGGTGATAGCCTTTTTCTGCTAAAAGATGAATACCCCTAACCAAGAGTTGCGGGTATAAAGGCCTCGTCGTATCTCGAGAGGTAGGAGTTCATCACAGACCTGATTTGAGCAGCATCATAACGTAAACAACGAAACAAATCATACTCCCAGTAGTATATTCGAGTTCTATCACTGAAGATGAAGCTACAGTCCGCCATTATTTTCACCTTTCTTTCTATTGTTGCCCCCACCCTGTCTCAGCCTCTCGAAGAGCGCGATGTTTTCCAGACGGTTCATCTGACCTTCCACGGGGGGCCCGCATCCTACGAGCTCGTTATTCCCGCCGATGGCCAGGTGCATGCGACGAGTTCGTTCCACATCACATCCATTCTTCAAGAGTAAACGTACTAATCGTTTGATTTGAAGACAATGGTATCTCAGTCAACATTATTGACGCACCCGACTACAACGCCATCTCCCAGTGTACTTTCTATACCAACGGCGAGAAAGCACTAGCGAGCGGTATTACCTCACAGGGACTACAGCAAGTCATCGTTGGGCCGCCTCAGCCCATCACAGGAGTCAGCTGCTTTGGTATCTGTGTCGCGACGTACGGGGAATGCTACAACACTCAGGGACAATATGTTGGACCCTGTTGCAACGGCTTCTGTGCCGCAACGCGCTGCAGACCATGGATCCAGCCGTCCTAGGCAAGGCAGCCATAAAGTGGAAGTCCAAACCTGGTTCAAGCTTGAGGCTGTAGGAGTGATGTTGATGGAAAGACTGAGGAGGCTATTAGGTCAGGGATGCTCTTCGTTCTTTAGAAGCTACCTTGGATTCTCAGAGCTGGCATGACGTTGGGTATGGGGTTCGAAAGTGAAGATTTCTTGATAATGCTTAAGATACGAATAGTTAGCATGAGACTATAGCCGAGAAAATGGTGTTAAAAACGCATGTGAATTCATTTGCAGCATCTTGGTTTAAACTGCTTTCTCGCTCTAGTCTTCATGTTCTCAGGTGACGTCAAATGGGATACGCAATCAGGCAACAGGTGATTCTTCAAGACAATCCGTCAGCCCACCAATGAAAGCTCTGGCTCTACCACCTATTGCCATCATCGACTCGGAATATCTGGCTATTATCGTCTGACACGTCTGACAGAATTAACCGGTAAAGACCCCGCAGTCAGCATGGGAACTTTTGCGTTGGAAGGCACGGGTTCTAAGAAGGCACAAATGCTCCACGCGTCATTTCCTCCGACAGTAATCAAATATTGTTATTTAAACAAATTATTTAGAATGTTAGTTGACTGTCCCTGAAGGTTCTTCGTCAAAGCAGTCTCATAATCAGAATCAACCGACTTGCACGAGCCAAGAACATACATAGCCTGCCTCCATGGAGTTCCGCCCAACTAAGTCTGTCCTCTCTAGTGAGGATTGCGATATTCACTACTGGTTCCAAGGTCAGGGCCCTCTCATTGTCTTCGTTCCCGGAGGTAATGGCCATGGACGCCAATACAACCCCATCATCACCGCGCTATCAGACAGATACACCTGCGCCACCTTCGATCGGCGCCAAATGTCTGCAAGCAAAGCAAAGGTCAATAAGAGACTCAACCCCCCGCAGCAAGCCCGCGACATCCGCGCTATCATTCAAGCCCTCAGCTTCGACAAAGCCATCCTCTTTGGGAGCAGCGCGGGCGGTATCTTGTCATTTCAGTTCGCAGTCGACTTTCCCCACATGGTCGACCATATCATCTCACACGAGGCCCCGACCTTCACCTTGTTACCGAATGCCTCCGAGGTGTTTGAATTTCTGTACGATTGCCTCGATTTATACGAGAATTCCGGTATCGAGGCTGCACATGCGAAGTTTGGATCGAAGCTCATCGGGTACACTGATGAGGGCGTGCCGCGCCCTATAGCACCGGAGCCGAGTAACCCAGTCAACTTCTGGGAGAATGAATTCACCGTCCTGTTAGGCTACCTGCCGAGTCTATATCGGATAAAGGAGAACAAGACAAGCGTTGGTTTGATGAGGGGTACGAGAAGCAGAGACGCTTGGTATGCGCAGGCAGTTGATGAACAAGAGAAAATTTTGGAGTGTTCTCGGCTGGATGTTCCGGGGGCACATCAAGGCTTCCAGGTCGAGTTGGAGGCATTCCTTCCTTACTTCTTGGAGCTTCTGAAGACTCTCGAGGAGAAAAGGTCCCGGAATTTGTGACCGTGGCATAGTGGCAGCTGGTATATTTCAAGCATATCTCCTGATTTTGTCACCGATCTATGGACCAGCTGTTTGTGCATAATATTAGGTTAATCAGTTGAACCTCAACTTGGGAAGTCCTCTCCTTTGCCTCCAATAGTTGGTCCCCTCCAGAATCTCTGCGCAACCGGCCAACAGCCACCCCCATTTTTTCAGAAACGGTTCGGTTGCTTCCCATCCACGTGGATCCCAAGCCTCGCCCCAGACAATAAGGGCAGACTCCTCCACTCCAGCCCCGGCTCCAACATCTACAATATCCCGGCACAAGTCGTCCTCATCAATGTAGTCTTCTCCGTGTTCGGAAACGATTCGAAGGAAGTTATCTCGCATTTTGGGATGAGGGAAAAAGTCGATCCATGGGTGATGCTCGACGGTAAGCTGCAGTCTGGTGGGACGCATATTCTCGGGACACGAGTTCCCTGTCGCTGCTGGCCCGAGGCCTGGGCCCGATTGATTGAAGGGGGATATTGCTTCATACGTGAGCCATCCCCCATCGAAATTCAGGACGCGGGCGTTTTGTACGAAGGCGTGGAAGACGTTTACGCGAACAAGGGTTGTTAGGTTGCCAGGACGGGGAATCCCATTACGATAGTTTTCGTAGGCCTCTCCGGCAAACCTGATCAACTGTATCTGAGTTTCAAGTCTGCATAGCTCTGGATGTTTTTTGACTCTTAGACTGAGATTCAGTTGGGTCTGATCCTCGACCGGTGACACCGACTTCACATGATTCACAAGCGCTAATAGATTAGACCTTGCATCCAGCTCAGAACTTGGATCTGACGGAGAATTCTTCCTAGGATTCGTCTGAGTTCTTCGCCCTGGACGAAGAAGAGTCTTGTCAGCTGAAGCTACCCAGTTAGATCAAAGGGTTATGTGCGGTGGTGCCACCTACGTCGAGCCCTCTGGTTTAGGCGATTCTGTAATTTCCGCCTCTCTGCCGTACTTGTGACGCCGGTCCAGTCCTCTGAAGGATCTTTTAATTCCGCCAGGCGAGGATTGTCAACCACTGGAATCGAAATTTTGGTAGGGACCGCTTCGCCAGGACTGAAAAACAATTCCATCGCCTGCACTAGTTGTACTCCCAAAGACTCTCCTCCCAATGTCGCTGTCTGAGAGCCGTTACGCGAAAGGCCGGATCAACAAGGTGGCGCGAAGACAGAGAAGGGTGATTGACAAGCAGAGACTAGGGTCTCACAATGAGACTGAGCACTCTAGATAGCACGTACTATATGCAGCTAGCTTACTGCTCCTACCACCGCTGGGTTAGTTGTGCCGCAAATTGGAATGTTAATCGGCGACGGTACAGTTGGATGGTCTGGTGGTTTGTCGGGAGATCGAGTTGCGTTTGGATTCTAACAATCAAATATTTTGACTTTATTCTGTAGTAGAATCCTTTGACAGAGATTGCCCTGCTAAGTGAACAGGTATCATAAAGTAGGGAGATTGTTAAGACAGCCTGCTGATGGTCGAGATTATCAGGGAGGCAAAGCTTCATTCAGCACGGCGTATTCGGACGGACTTAAGGGCCGCGAAGATCTGGACCAGATTTTTAGCGCGTCAGCAGGCTGCATTAGCGTCCACAGCTCACGTTCGTCCTACCTACTCTGTTGACCAACCAACGTGCACACTTTCTCTATCCCTGCTTCGATCTCTAGCTCTCACCAAAGCAGATACCCTTGATCCCCCGTCAACGAGTCTACCCTGGCTTCCATGCACAGAAAACGATTGATTATACTGAGGCAAGCACTATGTCGTGACCTCCATCACTCAACGGCAGCATCTAAACAGATCTTTAATGCGCTGCGAAATGTTGCCAACAAAGCATCAGATCCACGACAGTGTGCCTAAACTGAAGAATTGGGAAGCTACAGAAGAAAAAAGCGATCATCAACGATGGGTAGAGAAAGGAAGGTAAGTACAGAAACTGTTGCGATGCTGGGCACTGCCAGCTATCGCCGATAACGCGGCTTATCCCCGATACAGTTCACCAATGCCCCTGGCATCCACCCGGAAAGAGCCTATCTCATCATTCAGCAACCCTCCATAGCTTCATTTCTTCATGCATGTGAGAGGCTGCCAAATTACCCCTCTTATTCTTCACCCCTGTGATACCGACAGAAACATGTCGGAGATGTTGGAGCAACCAGCACCCTATCGGAATTTCACCTTGTCCCAAGACCAACACGTACTCTAAGTGGGGACGCTGTAGGTGCTGCCAACAGGGCCGAATCGGATGTTAGACCAAATGACCTGGGCGTTGGGAAACTGTTCGATGACCTCAGCGGGGACACCGGAAGTTGTGGCACATGGCCCACGCTCGGTGCCGGGCTGGCCGGCCTTCTCGGGGGGGTAGACGGAGTCGAGCCAGAGCATGTTGGAGTAGTGCTATTGGAATGTAAGCTTTTTTCCTAATCACCGGATTGCGTCTTTTGAGAGGCTTACGTCGCTCCAGATGGACATCACAAGGGTCATAGGGATCTCGAGAGCAGCGTTCAGTTGAGGATATCCGCCAACTTCGTTGAAACGATCGCGCTCGCCGAAGGTGGCAAACTGGGCTTTGCAGTAGTCGGGCTCAATGTCGGAGGTTTCGGGAATGCCATCCCACTTGGCACCAGGAACCGTAATGGTTCTGCCGTCCTGGATGAAGACCTGGTACATGCGATCAGGTAGGAAGCGAGTGATGACGGTGAACTTCTTCCTGGTATCGATTGTCTTGCCAGGACCGTAGAAGTCGCGGTTGCCCATACGGTACGGGTTGTAGTCGCAACCGTCGGCATCGCAGCCGCCTCCGTAGCGGTCATCAGAGTAAGTGCCGCCACAAGTGTCACCTTCGCAGACATGGTAGCTGTTTTGTTCGCAAGGGTGGGGGGTCAAGGCGTAGGCGTGAGCATTGGATTCCCTGATTACGGTATTGAGTGTTCACGCTTTTACAGAAAGAATATCCAGAAAGCTTACCAGACATCGATCTCGGCGCAGCAAGCGCCCATGTTGCCAACGCCGCCGCTGTCGTCCGTCTCAGAGGAGTCCCAACCTTCGATGTTTCCCTGTTGAGGATTGGAATTAGTCGAGTCCTATAGTACAAGGGCTGAGGGAAATTGAGAAGAAAAGTAAGGATTACCCTGCCACCGATGAACTTCAAATCGCGGGCACATTGGGCGTCGCAATAACCAGTACCGTACTTGGCACCAGCGTTGTTGTTGGTCTCAGAGGAGAGACCACCGTCTTCCTTCATAGGAACGAAGTACAGAGCGCTGTTGATACCACACTCCACAGTCGATAAGTCGACGTCAAAGGCAAACTCGTTGTTCAACAAAGTAAACATCTGGTACTTGCTGTCACCGTTCATAAGGTAAATGCGAGAACCGATATTCTTGCCATACGAGTGCTGCTGGACAAACTTCAACGTCAGGGCGTTTCCGTTGGTCGAAACACCATAAGTGCCACTGTAATTCGCTCCTTCAACAGCGCAGTTCCTGGCGCAGTCGTCCGCACTAGAACACCTTCCGGTCCATGAATTGCCCTCATAGCAGTTCTGATATCCGCTGGGGAACATGTTAGCCGGAAGCTAAGTGGCGCGCATACTTGTATTATCAGAAGTGACAGTTAGTTGGCATGGGACTGGCATTACACTTACCCAACTTCGTGAACCCAGCGCCAGTTCGCGTCGATGACGACCTCGGCGTTGACGTTGGAGCATGAACCAGCAGTACACCTTTGCCAGCTCAACTTGGGGTGTATCTCGGACTCTTCGTTGCCGACCTGCTGAGCCACAGCCATGGCCAGCATGGAGAGTGATGTGAGTGTGTACTGCATCTTGGAGTGTCTGGATTGGCCGAGGAATCGTGTGTTGAGTAGCAAGAGAAGAAGGAGGAAAGGCGCGATGAGTAGTGAACTAAACTCCCATGGAAAACATAGGAATACACGCGATATTTATGCTTTCGACTGAACCTCTAAGAATATCCATTTCTCTTCGCGGAATGAGGTTCGCCGGAGTGATCATCACTGGCCTTCCGAAATACGTTGGCATCTCAGTGTTCCGTGACCAATCCAACAGGTAGAATGTTACTGTCAACTGGATGGACTTCTGGTTCCATGGCTTCCAATCAAGAGAGTAGTCCCTTTGAAACAATCCTTGTAAAAGCCTGAAAATCATTTCCGCCCAGATTGCTAAAAGAATATCCAGAGTTGAATGGAGCGAGATTCCGTACTCGACAAGTGTCCATGTGCAATGTTGCAATAGTTGGGCTCGGTCGAGAATCAGATTATTATGGAATACGGAACTATGGCTTATCGAGCCGTTAATAGCCATATTTAAAACAGTTGCCAAGGTCTTGTGGACGGAGAGACAACAATTATTGGTTGAAGGTATGGATATCATCGCAATGTGATTGTCGGGTGGTGATGAGCGAAGTCATGCTGACAATAGCCAAGGTCTCGGCGACGTCGATATCGCAAAACAGCTCCGGGCCGGGATTTGTAGTCGTATGGTCGTCAGGAACCGCCAAGAAGCCTGGTCGATCTCAACCATCTTCGGCACACACCAGCACGGTTACCGTCCGAACTGGTCCAACAGAGGCTTCCTCGCCCGTCTTGGCGCTACAACGGCACATGGCGTGTCATTCCGACGACATATAACCGGAGACCAGTGGTCTCACTGGGCTCTAATTGACGCGTATGTGCAGGGTCAAGTTATCGCCTATGCGAAAGTGTTTTGAAGTTCGTTGATCTATAGAGATCAATCTCATGAACGATCGAGTACGGTTTCACCGTGCCTGACTGAGTATCCAGTAACTCGAAGCAGAGAGGTTCATGCTGTCAAGAAGGATGTATGCCATTAACGAAAGTTTCACAGGGAATGATATGAGTTTCCATGACAAGGTACTCCTCTACCCCCAAATCTCGCGCAGCTTCAATTGGTTGACTGACACATGGAATGGTGTCCTTGAAGGTTCATGAGGGTACATGTATTGTTGAACGACGCCCATCTTGCAAGGCCAGCCCTAGTCGGATGATAAATGGTTCAACTTACTCCTACCGCCGGTAAAACTATCAGCTTCTTTGCCAAAAGCTCTGCGGAGCTCTGCAGTGTCCCTGGCTTGATGAAGGCTTGGCCTTGTCTTTTGCCAAAGCGATTATCTGGGGAAATTTGCGGGGTGAGTCTCGGCATGCATGTGCAGTATCAAGAGAGGGCGGGGTATGTGGAATCCTTCACGGTTCCTCAGTGGGACTTACGGACATCCGCTATAGTTCACGGAGGTTGTAGCTCCGTCCGCGTCGGCAGCTACATATCAGAGGAAAACATGCTTTCTTGGCCGCCTCTGATGAAGTACTCATCTATCCATTACTAATTAAAGGGGCTCTTTCCGTAGTTCTTCACGTGTAGCTATATCTATCGAGTACTGATTGTTATACGCTGAGTACATCAATTTTGAATAATACACTTTCTTGTATTCTGTCACAAGACATTGATTTGAATGCTGCAGGATATCGGACTTGGATACGTATATACGCCGCCTAGCGAACTAATGATTGTGCAGTCGGAAATCCTGGCCGGGAAAATATCACGCAGTTTGGAAATAATTCTTCTGACAACTCGGCGTTTTCATGGCTGAAAGTCCAAGACGTTCACGTTCTGAATCTTTACAACACGTGCCAGTTTCGGATGGTCATGCTTACATACTACCATAGAAGCCGATTCTATCTAGTGGAATAGGCGTCCCGATTTCTCCTGGGATCGGAGGCTTTTTTCCTACTCCCCTATATCATGTCAATAAGATGATCCACATTTCTCGTCAGAACCAACTAGGAAACCCGCTGACCCTAAGAGGAGAGCGGTTGAGTCCCTTTCCCCACATGATTCGGGTAAAATATATCTTTCAAGCGACTTATAAGCTTTTCTGATCGATGGTTGTGTTCCTCGAGTGCTCGTATAGCACTCGTGTATACGGAGACACTCGCGTGGTTTTCGAAACATATGGGAAGGATTCAATGTTGTTAGGCCATATGTTTATGTCTGTATCGCCTCAGTAAGGTTTCATGATTAGACCTACTCGAATTAAACTGGCATGCTATCAAAGAAAATTTCAACGCAAACTGCAAATTCTTCATCCCCAATTATCTGTGCTCGAAATTTCATGTTATTCCTTTCTCTATAAATCATTGACGATTAGTTGTGAATCCCGGTTTTAGCCGACATACAGAGAGTCTTGCGAGCGCTTTGCATGTCCTATCCACAAACTGAAGTCAGAACCATATTCCACATACGAATATGAGCAGTAATTGAGTTTATGATATCCATTCTGTGTACCAGAACAGCCTCCTGGAGTTTATTTATAGTGGCGAATGAGATGAGGCATAAAAGTGCACCCACAATTGCCATGCTGCAATTATGGCTTATATCACCTTGCGACATTTATGAAATCTGACGTTCTACGTGGAATCCGGAAATGGTCTACTCTATGAATCGTAGCATTTGCAAAAGGAAAAAAACAACAACGGAGATTTCATATCTAGCGAACACCTATGGATTAATGACAGGTAGAAATGCCTACGTGAGGTGGCATGTCGCCGCATGTGGTTGTGGCGGCCACGCGAAGCCATCCCTTTCGCAGCAGCTACATTGCCATTAACCATCTAGAGAAAAGTTAGAATAGCTTAGGTAGTAAAGCTTTAAGTTCCGGGGAAATGTGAAATAAGGTTCCGAAGGAAGGAACCATCGTCTTATGTGAGAAATTGATTGTATCTAAACCAATCACGCTGTTCTGGTTTTCTGCCCAGCGATGACTAGCGCTGCTTTCGGCATTAGGCGGAACGCGCGATATCTTCTCTCATATTATATATTGTGACAGTGTCCAGCACCTCATTTGCTCCGCGGCGTACTATGTACACGTAACAAAGGCGCCTGGACCTGTATTTCTGCCCAACACGTTTCTTATTCATCACCATGCATTTCAACTCGCATGCGCCCAGACTCTGATTGGCCTTTTTCTCGGCGAAACCGGTACGCCTGCTTGTCTCAGTGGTAAGCAACGAGTGTATGTGGCTTTTTGTGTAACAGTAAAACGCGCCAATGGTAGCCGCCAGTATAGAACATGACCGATGTGACCTGAATCTCACCGCCGCTTCGGGAAGGTTGCAGCGGATCTTGCAGATATTGGTTCTCGACCTGTAACGCTCGCCTCTTGCATTCCTTGAGGGGCTGTTTGGTGTTGATATTATGCATGCTGTGTTCCAGGCCAATTGGCTAGGAACCGAACTGTCGTACACCCATGTCTTACTTGCATGCTCCCTTGGTGTCCTTTTGGACTAGCTTCTGTTAGCCTGCTGTTCTTTTGGCGGTGGCTCTCACTTAAGCTTTGGTAATAATTGATGGCAGGGAGGCAATTCCGCTGTGAAAATGGAATAAAAAGCTTGAGGTCGGTAGCCGTGGTGTCACTGTTCCTTGAAAGTTTTCTTTCCGTTCCCTTTCTTCTTCTACAAGAGACTCTCCGCATTCTATCAAAGCGTTTTGGATCAAGTCGTCATCATGGAAGCTGACAGCGCGATGAAGTCTGAAAAAACAGTTCCTGCCGAGTCGATTCAACTTGCAGAGTCGCAAGCTTTCGATGAAAAGTCGACAAAGAAGCTGTTAAGAAAATTGGACTGGCATATCATTCCTTTTATGAGCTTAATTTATCTGTAAGTTGCGGACCGACAGAACCACTTTCGCAGTCCGCCGAGCACCACTGACTCGGTTCAAGACTATGCTTTTTAGACCGTACGAACATTGGCAATGCCAGACTGGACCACCTGGAGCAAGACCTTAAGCTACACGGTATCCAGTACAATGATTGTCTTGCGATTCTGTTTCCTTTCTACATTGCCGCTGAGATTCCAAGCAATATGATGATGAAGCGCTTCAGGCCATCAATATGGCTGACGTTGATCATGGTTTGCTGGTCTGCGTCAATGATAGGACAAGGATTCGTCAAGGACTACTCGGGACTTATGGCTACGCGAGTGTTCCTCGGCGTCTTCGAAGGGGGGCTTTTTCCCGGCGTCAACTACTACATCACGCAGTGGTACTGTAGACACGAGTGTGGCTTTCGGATGGCTTTATTTTTCTCCGCCGCGACGCTTGCTGGAGCGTTCGGCGGAATACTTGCTCGCGGAATTGCAGAGATGCACGGCGTCGGTGGTCTTTCTAGCTGGGCTTGGATATTCGCTATAGAAGGACTCCTAAGTATTCTGGTGTCTTTCACAGCATACTGGGCTATCTACGATTATCCAGCAACGTAAGTACCAACGCAGCTACTGAACATGTCGTCACTTCTTTTTCGATTAGTCTCCCCTATCCAACAAAGACTTTAATTTGGAAACCGGTTGGCTAACTGATCATCAGGGCTCAGTTTCTCAACGAAAAAGAGCGTTCTGAAGTCCAAAGACGTCTACAAGAAGATTCGGGCCACTTGTCAAACGAATTCAACGTCAAATATGTGTGGCAGGCAATCAAGGACTGGAAGATCTACATTCACATGCTCATTTGCATGGCAGGCTTCTGTCCTATTTACTCCATCGCCCTCTTCCTGCCAACAATCATCAAGAATATGGGTTACACATCCAACAACGCACAATTGATGTCTGTACCGCCTTATTGCTTTGCCTGTGTCTTTACCATCCTTGCTAGCTGGTACGCCGATAGGCTCAGACAGCGTGGGATATTTTTGTTAGGCTTCCAGCTGGTTGCTATCCTAGGATTCGGTCTATTGGTTGGTACAACCAAGTCCTCTGCTCAATATGCCGGAACAATTTTTGCTGCGATCGGTGAGTGGCTGCACATGGAATCATGAGAATCAGAAGCCGCTGACTTAATCCTTAGGAATATATCCCCAGATTCCTCTTGGTCTTGCTTGGAACAGCAGCAACATAGGAGGCAGTCTGAAGCGTGGTACAGGCATAGCAATGCAGGTTATGGGAGGCAACTGTGGCGGCATTATTGCCTCTTACGTATATCTTAGCCGAGATGGTCCCCGATATATCACGGGTCACAGCATCCTCATCGGCTTCGTCAGGTAAGAGAGTAGAGGCGACAGAATCTGAAACAAACCCGAGCTGACACAAATACCTAGCATGGCATTCTTCTTAACGCTGTTTATGACCCTTTGGTGTCGAAAGGAGAACGCTCGCCGAGATCTTGTTGTCAGTGGAGTAGGAGAGCAAGAGCTGACTGAAGAACAAAAGGAACTGGAGGCTGAGCTTGCTGATGGTGTACCATGGTTTAGGTACACTGTCTGAATAGAGTGGTCCAAGATCTTTTTCACGACATACCTAGGTAAATAGACTGAACAGACATAAAATGGCAAGGCCTTCTTCCCTGCTGAGCCAATCTTTCTTGAGATTGTATTCCAAGTTATTCTCACCGGGTGACAGATGGCGCAACACTGGCACTATCAGGAAACCATAGCCTGACCATGTCTCTAATATTTCAAACCTGGAGTAAACATGATCACCATGATATGCAACGCTCCATTATATTTCAGGCAAGCTATGGAAAAGCTAGATCTTTCCTGGATAAGAGCAAGACGCAGGCCCAGCCTGTATTGGAAGTTCGGGTGACTTACGTGATTTGGAATATGGAGTGAGCATTCAGTATACTAAAGGCACTTCACGACAGAATGTTGTTGCGTAGGAAAAGTATCCTATCAAAGCACTTTTGAATTTCCCATAAGTCCCTTTTCAACCTAGGCATCTAGATGAAGCAACAGGGTACACCTGATACATTCTGATGTTCCATCGGCCATTACTATTTGGCTCCAAGTGTGTGTCTTGATGAAAGGCAACCAATGTAAACTGAACCGGGCTTCGGAAAAGTTCTTGCTCTCTGCTCCAGCACCATTAATTAACTTTAGATTCGTGGACTCAAACATCGCTGGCATCCTGGGAAAAGTTCGTTAGCAAGCCCACCATGTGGTTTGGCAAGGGCCCAACGTCTTTCACCTACGGGGCTTTAGGTTTCACGGATTTAACTCAGAACATCTTACATTGACCCGAGTTTTAAATGTCTTGGGATATAAGGGATATATGTACAAGAAGTAATTACGCCCAGGTATCGAAGAAGCGCACTGCCTGGAAGAAAGCTTCCTCCTTGCCGAACTTCTGTCTGGAGTCCGAGATATTCGCACGAACGGCGAAACCGTGGGATGTGCCACCATACAGGGCAACGGAAAACGGCTGTCCGGTCTGGCTGAGAAGCGCCTCGACTTCCGCGCGACGAGCGGCAGTCATGAGATTGTCATTCTCTAGATATAATTCGTTAACATCGTCATCTCGAGTGGGTTTTGCGTAGTTATTTACCGGCAGCAGCAACACTGGCAGGGCCAGTGATTGCCTTAATCTCGTCATCAGTAAGCAAACTCGGGTGCGCGGCAAAGCCGACATCAGCGCCCTTGCCGTCAGCGAGGACACGGAACGAGTAGCGACCCCCAAAGCAGTATCCCGTAACGGCAACTTTCTCGACACCAAGCTTCTCCCGCAGATACTTGATAGAATTGGCGATGATGGGATCAGTTACATTCGGGCCATGCTGCGCGAGAAATTGGGTTGTGTTGAAGCCTGGTATGTTGATGTCGTTCGGTGCCGGGTTGCCGTTGAACAGGTCTGGAGCGACGGTGATATAGCCTGCACGAGCGAAGCTGTCGGTGAGGCTAGACAACGGGTCAGTAACGGGGTGCGCAACAATTCCCCACCGCCACCACTTACAGTTTGTTTTCGGGCAATTGAATACCAAACACATCGGTCAGATACAGCACACCGGTCGTCTTGTTGCTCCCGCCCCATCCTGCTTTGGGTTTCGAGACATATTGGGTGACTGCAATTGATTCATGTCAGAGGGCCAGTCGGAAAATATGTCAAGATAGCAGTCATCTTACGTCCGTTGTAGGATATCTCTTCGCCAACTGGAGTGCCTGTATGGGCAATGACGGATACGTCGGCAACAGGGCACTTCCTCGCAGCACTTGCTACGGAAGCGGATCCCAAGATGGCTAGAACAAAGGCCTTGCTGAGCATCTTGAATGTTTCTGGGCGGCGATATTTTGGCCTATGTCGTCTTGAAAATGGATGGAGAAGATGACTAGACGACTTTCGGGCATGAACGGGGTGGGCGACTATAAGCTTAAGTTTTCTCACGTCACATTGTGTTAATGCAGCTCGTCAATATTAGCCAGTGATTACAAATTGCACCAGCCGCCGACCGGTACTTGATTCCACAGCAGTTCGGACGGAGATGCTGCATTAGTGCTACGACAAATCCATGCAGTCATGTTAATCGAGGCGGCAAGGGACGCTCAACATCCTTGGAGACGTCATCCAATTTACTATGTATTACCGGCTGCTGGAAACAGCCGTGATCAGTGCGGAGTGCCGGGTGAAAAGAAAGTACGGATACCAGTCTGGGCTTGGCCAGGGAACATGAATCAGGAGCCGAAGTTGACCCTTCTCCGCTTCGGAATAATCCTCCAATTAGGGCCCCTGTGATGCGGGCGTTTGTCTGCTTTTTGTATGTTTGGCTGCTACGCTAGGTGACGTGATGATCCTTGCATTCCAATGCCAAGTAGTGCAACACAAGGAATGTTGGAGGGAATCGCCGTGCGGTAAGGGAGCTGCAGCTCATGGGGCAGTCTGCTGTTGTTCTACCCCTCATCATCATCATCGCCGTCAGCGAGCTCGTCTCTCGTCGAGCACTATCAATCCGCATGACTGCGAGCAAATGCACGGGTGGTAACTATGAGGATATAAATGGCTTTCATGTCTGCCTAACGTGGAAAATAGCCATATACCAAGTTGGTCCTGGTGAATGCTGACTCCTTAAACAATCCCAAAAAGGCCCTCTTTTGCGAACAGCTTCGCACAAAGTGTAAGAGCAGTGCCAGCCATGCAGACGACACCGCCAAAGATGGAGATCTGGTTGTACCCGTGAAAACGGTTCAGTAGAGCGCCGCTGACAGGTGGGCCGACCAGAACAGACAGGGATGCAAAGGCAATACCCATTCCCATGTAGGTGCCAATATCCTTCGGTGATTTTGGACATAGCGTGAACACCACCGAGCCTCCCGAGATGATAGCACCAGACGTCAGACCGTAGGCTGCAGAGAATCCGATGATCGAGCCTTGCGTTTCAGCCTTTGGCCAACATAGGATCGATATGGCCGTGAGAAGTCCTGCAGTGAAGAGCGTGTTGATGCGGCCGAACTTATCACCCAAGATCCCGGGTATGATACGTCCAAAAATCGAGGCGCCATTGATGACAGCGACAAGATACGAAGCCAGCGCCGGGCTCATACCATGGTCGATACCAAACGTTGATAGGTAGAAGAGCGGGATGAACATGCCAACGAACATAAGACACACGCCGCCGACTAGGCACAGGTAGAGCGGTTCCTTGAATGCCGTCCAGATGAAGAAACGACTTTTTCGCGGAGGGAGTCGGGCCCTGACTGTGAGTGCCGAGAACAGGAGAACCGGTATCATGATGAACCCACAAACCCGAACAGACCAGCTGAACCCTACAGTTTCCAACAGCTCCGATAGCACAATGGGGAATACAACTGCGCCTAACGAAGAGCCTGCGATGGCGAAGCCCATAGCCGCCCCCCTCTTCTTCAAGAAATATTGGGGTGTTGCGGCCATGGCGGGGAACATGATCAACCCGTTCGAGATGCCGCTGAGTACGCCTTGGGCGAGCATAAACTGCCAATATTCGCGGCACAAACTGGTCATCATGACTGAGGAGACGTATACTATCGCAGCGGGGCGAACAATCTGGCTAGCATTAGCAGCTGTTTTTGACTTTGGGCATTTGGTATCCAGTGTTCAATGTGTGACTTCACTTACCCAGGCGCCGTATCTGTCGAATATCGGGCCTCCAACGGCTCCTGATGCGAATACAAGGAAGGCCTGTATCGAGCCAATCCACGAGATCTGGTCGGGAGAATGATTTCGTAGTTGGTTGCGCATGTAATACGCTTGGAAGACGCCAAAGGAGTTGGTGTACCCTAAGGAGCAGAACAGGATGCCTGCTGTACCAGCTGCGACAAGCCAAGCTCGTGTGCCTCCCTCTGGAAAGTCATCCTCTACTGATAGGGTGACATTTTCCTGTTTCTCCTCCTCTGGTTGCTTGTTCTGGTGCATTGGTGGCGATAACTGACTCCCTTCCGCATCGTCACCCGACTGTCGGCGTGGTTCGTAACGAGCTTCACCCGATGGCAGCCTTAAAATGGATTCTCCCTCCGCAAAATTTTCGATCACAACCTTGGCTTCAATCTGTTCGCTCATGATAGGTGTGAGGAATAAGGCCCTCTTGTGTTTTCGGTCCTTGGAGATTATAAGAATCCCTATTCTCCTGGTTCAAGGGTCGCCTTCAGCCCTTGAATGGCCTGCGAACGTGCCGCTCGGAACGGTTCAGGTGCAGCTCAGGCAAGGAGCTCAGCCAAGAAATTGCTCATAACAAATAGCCATAGGGTTGCAACTCCGTATGCAGAATCGAGGTCCACTGGTGGACGTGCCAGTCCGAGCTGGCGGCATATTGCCGGTGAAGCGCCGAATGAGATCAGACAAGTTGATATTAACGCCCCTTAGTTAGCCAGAGTGTACCGTGCACTGTACTAACATATACATACCCCAGGTAAATCCGTCTTTCACTTTGTTCTAGGCTAACGTCAAGAGGCAAAGCAGCTGCCAAATAAGCCTAGCGTACTGGTGGAAACATAGCGTTGGTGCTGGCAGAAGGACTGGAGAGGTCAACTCAAGTTCAAGTGGAAGACGGTTACTTGGTGTGTACGGTAGTCACAACTAGACTGGCCTGCAATGGATCGGAGACCAGTGTTCTAGTCGGTCTGAGGATATGTATTCTAGCCCGAGGGGCAAGGCACTTCTGAACCCAATTTTGTAAACCATGCTTCAAAAAGGTCGCTGATCAGCGGGCCGAGCAACCATGCTGTTTTCGAACTGTTTTGGTAAAATCAGATAGCTCGGAGGGGTTTTTGGTGCAAATTTACATATGTTTTTTCCAAATGTCTGTTGGTCAACAACCACATGTTGACTTCAAAGCGGGATGCTTTGTTGTGCCATAGCTCAAACCAGCATAACATGCGGCCTGGGTTTCAACACGATAATTACATGTAGCAGGGAAAAGTGCTGGCTTTTGAGGGTCATACACGATCTACTTATTTTTCTCGGCTAGAACTACTATATTTCTTACGGCCCGAATTACAAAATTTGAGTGGCGAATACATGTCGGTCATGCTATCTACCGTTACTGGACTCTTATGTTCAAGTTTCCTTATGGTTGGCGTTGTTGCGGTACGGTTAGCAGGAATTAACATGAGCCGGACTCGTTCGCTGTTTCAATAAAGTAGCTGCTCTCCTACCAGTGTAAACTAGCCAGTGCCTTATACTGACAATATTCGATGTGACCGGACGTTGTCGCGATAGTATAGTATAGCTAACCCAACCCCCCTCCACCTCGAGTTAAAATAGCAACTTGTCGCAATACCTTTATATGGATCGCGTAGTCCTGCGAGATTTCTCCGGTACCGGAATGGTCATTACTCCGAACTTTTGGACAGGCCGAACGCTTGCAGTTCGTATTTATATTTATTACACGCTACAGTCTAGACAGCCTCATGCGTTACATATGGCTCTACTCCAACCACCTTTTCCCTCTTTCCTTTGGGGTTGTGAATTGTTGAGAACTTTCCGGGTGATCAATCAAGAGGATTTTAAAATGACAGAAACGACTTATGACATTGAAGTCATACGAATTCCATTCCGGATACTTCGATAAATTTCCATACCATGGGCCACGCGCAAACATTTCCAACCGATTGGGCTTGGCTGATCGTTCTCCCCCTTGCAGCTTTGCTTCTTGGCCTCACTCCATGAGGAAACTTCATTAGCTTTGCTTGCAAACGTGTAGTCGCCTCATGTTTCGATATTCATTCCAACTAGACCTACGACCTATGAAAAGTACTTCGTGACTTGTTATTCTCGGAGACCTGCACTCCTTCCACTAGTTTGGGTAGTTAATATGAACTGAGTGTCTCCACAGCGGTGCGAGGATCCCGTGCCTTGGAAGTTAACGGGGCACATCTTCAATCCCGAAGGCTGGGCCCGTTGAGCACTCGCACGTTCTCATATTGATAGCATTACTCAAGCGTCAGTGAGCTGCAATCGATTTACCCGTCTGAACTGAGGCCTGGCCATGTGTACAGATTTGTTGGCCACTGATAGGGTAGACGGTAACGCAGGGGATAGCTCGTAAGATATTCTCAATTAGTAGACGTTATCAACTCAACACTTTGCGGGACTAACCGTTTGTCTAGGTATGCAAGAGACTTAAGGCGTAGGTGGGGTAGTACCTTGGCGGATAGTGGGCAGTCCCGCAAAGTGTTGGCTGGTTAACGTCTCCCTCTCAATAGTGTTCGATTCACCGCTAGAGAACCCCAGACATGCTCCATTCATGAAAGTGGCCCAAATGTGGATTGACCATGGCCGTAGTGTTGGCTCCAGTATGCCAGCATGCACTCATCTACGGATACAAATGCGAATGTTGGATAGTAAGAAGTATAGACCTTTGCGGTCATGGTGGGGGAAAGGCTATTCATTGAGTTGCCGCCATCAGTTAGTTCTAGGTGGTTAGGTTACATTTGTAAGTAATAGTGACGTAGACGACCGGCGGACGCGGATACTTTATTCTAAACTGGACCACTTTGGCCTACAAGTCGCAGGGGGTAGGATTGGATGCCGGCGCCCTGTGCATCTCTTTCTCGACAGGTCGGATCAATGAACAGGAACGAAAGCTTGGCGTTGCCTTGCTTATTTCACGCAGGTTGGGTGACGAGCCTGCGCTGAGAAGCTTCAGTTGAGAGCTCCATGTAGGGCCGCGAACATTAGATAAACGACTCGGAATGGCAGTCCAAGTTACAGTTCATCACGGCTCGTCCCTCGGTGTCTGGAATCCAGCGAGTAAAACCATCAATTTTGACAAGGGTCCTGAAGGAAGGACCACAAAGCAAGAGTATGTTATCACACTGGTGCAATTGCGTGAGATGTGGGGGAAGGGAGGGGGACGCCGCGAAAGCCCGTAATGACCAGGAAGAAGTTCGGCATGGCAACGCCATCTTCCATGAACCTTGGAATCCATGAACCTTGCAATCCATGAACCTTGCAATGTCGAAGTTTAAGCGTGGCCGAGAACACTGGCAAGCCTTGGAGCTGAATATGCGCGTTTGAGTCAGGAACCTCCTCATCCAGACAACATTGTAAAGTTCAGATCACGAGGTATTCGTTCTCACGGAACTCATCACTGCGCATCGATTTAGATAAGCCGGAGTTATTTCAAGTCCTCCCACAAGTCTTCCGATTATGCCAACTTCAGCTTTGGTCCTCGTGCACTTTTCGATGGTTCAGCTTGTATTATAGCTTATAAACTCGACGTGATCTAGCCCATAAACCCACTCCTGCACCAACCCTAGACAACTTCCCGCGCAGGCCGCTCGAACGGACTGAACTACCCGCACTCTGCAAATGCACGTGGCTATCCGTAAGGTGATAAGAAGTGGGGCACCTGCTGACCTTGCATGGGGAGCAGCGGGACTACGAACATCAAGTGGAGGCGATAGAGTGATGTATCACCGCCATTTGACTTTGTGAGTATTGACAGCAATGGACCGTTACTCAGTGACCCAAATATTCGGCCGAGGGGGCTGCACGCCTGGGCGAGACCAACGTGAAACTCTGGCCTAGCGGATATCAGACGAACCAATGGACCATGCTACCGCGCCCAGGGTCATGATTCAGACTCAAGCTAACACCAACCACCAGCTGATTCGCCTACGCCAAATCCAGCTGCGAGGCTTTCTGCGTTTTACCATGTTGAGAGTCGGTTGCAACCTCAACTATGTGCGGGCGTGGAGTGAATCAATGCCAGACATGCGTATGCATGAGTGGTGTTCATGAGTTGCGTTCTAAGAGGGAAGATGATGGACGCCGAAGGCTCATGTACATGACAACTGTGTCCAAAGTGGACTAGTCAATGTCCAACGGTGGGGGGGTTCCTCGACCCCTTCGAACCTTGGGCCCGGGATGCCAGATACACCCCAAAAACGTGGGAGATCGGCATGCCGATACAATAACACAGCATCTCTTATCCGTGGGGACTCCGGTGTCGCATCCCTGGAGAAGCTGACGCTCATATCAGGGAACCATGCCCACGCTCCCCAGAGCGACCCAACGGAGAGAACAGTGTTTCCAATGTTATCGGGAATCTATTGATCCTTTGTCTTGCTTTTTCTCTGCATCGCAATGAATAGCTTTCGGATGTGGTCTCTCGGGCTACTGCCACTATTGGCTGGAGCTGTGCTCGCCCAGAACAGTGTCGATATGACAACTTCGCCGATAGCGCTTCTATCACAGATTCCTCAGTGTTCTGTTAGTATTATCAACACAATCCAACGTTTTAATCAAGTAAGGCTGACCCCTCGGACAGGTCTCTTGTGTCACCAGCACGTTCCTCGACTCTGGCTGTTCACTAGACGCAGTCGCCCCTTGTATTTGCACGAATGTTACTCTTCTGCAACAGATGTCTCAGTGTATACAGTCGTCTTGCACGTTCCAAGACCAACTCGGTGGGTCAACGGTGGATAGAAGAGACATGACTTCAACTGACTTTCTTCAGAGTTGTCATCGTCAACAGGTGGCTTCTGTCGTCCCTATCCTCACGCATCTAGAAGCTGGGAACTCAAGCTCGTGGTAGCAGTGCTATCAGTTCTCGCCTTTCCTATTGTAGGTTTGAGACTTATCACGCGATGGAAGGTAGCTGGTCAGCTCGAGCTTGATGATTGGATCACCCTTCTGGCAACGGTAGGTCAACTTCATAATGGAAATTTATGAGTGCTCTTCGTCCAATTGAGCTGACCGATGATCCAGATATGTTTGTCTCCCACTCTTGCTTGCGTGGTTTCAGGTACGCAACTGAACACTGAATGCTCACAGTTCAGACTGTCTTACTGACACGTGTGATATAGCTGCCAACCTTGGATTCGGGCTTCACTTCTGGAATATCGACGTAGCCAATGTCCAGCACCTTATGCAGGTAACTTCACACCAGCTGGTTAAACCCTTCGAGTCATCTTACTGAATGATGTGAAGCTTTCATATGCCACGCAGATGCTCTATGTCATCGTGCTGATAATGGCCAAATTATCGATTGTGGCCCTCTTTGGCCGCCTCTTCCCCGACCACAGGTTCCAGATCCTCAACAAATCGGTTATGGCTTTCCTCATCTGCCATGGACTGGTTTTCTTTCTCGTCATCATGTTTCAGTGCACGCCTATTTCTGGAGTATGGAATCCCACTACTGATCAAAAATGCGTTGATATCCAAAACGTGGCACTGGCTAGCGCAATCCTCGGCATCATCGAGGATTTCTTTATCCTAGGCATGCCAATACAACAACTCAGGAACCTGCAACTTGGAAAAAAGAAGAAGCTGGCTGTCTGCTTTATGCTTAGTCTAGGATCTTTGTAAGCTGGCTCACCAAGTCGGTCGGAAGAGATTTGGGAGTATTGTGCGGAGTGCTAACTTCTGATAGTGCTTGCATTACCTCAATTGTGCGCCTCCAAGCGCTTGTCATTCTTGCCAAATCGTATGACATCACATGTAAGTCTCAAACAGAAATATTCTTTCAGGGTATCAGGAGCTCATAACTCGGCTTAGGGGATAACGTCGACGCTGTCAAGTGGAGCATTACCGAAATCTCATGCGCCTTGATTTGCGGTAGTCTACCAGCACTTCGACCAGTATTCAAGAAAATCCCAGGTCTTTTTAGCACATTAAGAGGCTCACGTGCAACTGTTGAAATGAAGGGACCAGCTGGCAGGAGCAGCGGCCACTTATCCATACGACAAAGAGGCCTTGCAGCTGGACTGCGGTCTCCTGTACCGGAGCCTTCACTATCAGACTGGGAAGACTCATATGTGATCACAATTCACATGGCTGAACCAGCCGATGTCAAGATGAAGCCGCTCCCACCATCACCATCGAGACACGAATCAGCAAACTATCAGCCGCCGCGTAGAGACAGCGAAAAGAGTCCGCTGAGCCTATGGATGCCAAGGACAGCGATGCTACATAGAACACCGATAACACTAACAACACCCACGAATGTAATGATACCCAGGAGAAAAGCCAACGCAGAATCTGAGGTAGACTTGGAAGGTCACTTCAGCACGAAGATATGGATGTAACGGAATGAAGCACCGCACAATATACCCCGTCAGATTAGCTTAATAAATGCCCATAGCCTGTTTGTATTTGTAATGAATTTCCGGTAGCATTTATGATCCCATTTGCTTAGACAACACATATTTTGTCAAGCTTTGTTCCCCCTTCGCTCAGCTAAAATAGGGAGACAGGTCGAAATTGTCCGTCTACATAGGTTTTGCGGACTGGATCTTAACAGGCTTTGTCAAATGGCAAGAACTCAGCGCAACGTTTTGGTTAGCATAGGCTGCGAGCTCAATCATCAAGCTGCTATGTTGGATCATGGGACGGTTGAACAGGTATTTCCATGAAGGGAAATAAAAACCAAGTAAAAACATAACATAAAACCCGAACATACGCGCACACGTATAGTTAGTTTATGGACGGGTGGGATCGTTGACCAATTGAAAATTACACGAATTTTCGGATTAAATATCAAAAGTCGTGCGACCGAAGGGGGCCGGAACCGTGGGCGGGGCGAGCAAGGGGTCTCGACATTTACGAATGAAATTCTGACTCACTACCTTCTGCTCGACATGTCGAAAGATATGTTGGCAACCCCAATGCTGGCCTCTTGCTGTTGTTTACGCCCTCAGGCGGCGCTTGTATCATTCGCCCGAGGCCGAGTGGGAGACCTCATTTAGAACCGATTTTGCCTATGCAGCATGCCCGAACGAACGAACCCCTCACGAACGATAGACAATGACGCGAACGATGAAAACTTAAGACCAAGAGGGTTCAGGGCATACTCGAATACTGGGACAGATGACGGCCCTGCAACATGTCGGAAGAATAAGAAGAGGTCTCATAACTCCCCCCCCCTGTAAGCGACCCACCCCTATATCCAAACCACCCAAAAATGCCGCATCCATCCCCTTCCATCAACATCACTACCTTTTTCAAACTATTATAATATTACCTATCCATATCCAAACAACGCCATTTTTTTAGAATACCTTATTTATTATACTATAAAGCAATAACGTACATGTATAGTAAGTAGGCTAATATAGTAAGTAGGCTACCTTCCTCTACCCTTCTACCTTTTATATAAGTAAATTTAACTATAATATATAAAATTAATTAAAACTACTTATTACCCTCTTCCTTATTACTATTCTAAACTACTTTATATATTTATACGTTATATTTAGTCTTTCTATAATTACTATATTATTATATATACGTTTTAGTATCTTCTATATAACCCTCTTCTTAAGGGTTATTCTCTTCTTTAGTATTAATACTATCTTTTTCTTTTTATAGTGCCTCTATTTTAGTAGTATTAAGTAACCCTTTAAGATATAGTTAGGTCTTTTTAGCTCTCTAGCACTTACTTAGTACCTCTATATTACAGCTAGATATCTAACAGTAGGGTTTCTACTAAAAGTATAGCTAGGGTTAATACTTAGGTAACAGTATTATAGGCTTATTAGTCTGTTAGTCACTCAGTAATTAATTAAATAGTTAAAGGTTATAAAGGTAACTTATATAGCGTTTATTAATAAAATATAAGTTAGATACTAAAAGGTATTTAGAGAATATATTATAAGTTAATTACTAAAGAGCTATAGAAGTTTATCTTAAGTCTTAGACTTAGTCTATTCTATATATAAGTCTTAATATCTAATAGCTTCTCTTAAAGCCTTATTCCTATTAGTTATAATTACTTCTTTTTCTTTAGTAACTGCTTAATAGGTTCTAGTAATTAATTAGTAGATCTTAGTAATTACTTAGTAGATCCTATAGAGTAATTACCTTATTTTATTATTATATAACTTATCTATAGTTCTTTTATTTTATAGGGAGTTATTCTTTTATTAGTATATAAGATATTATACTGCCTGCACTTTTAGGCTTTAGTAGGGCTATTATTACTTATAGTCTTATTAGGTTATAATATTAGGTCTCCCCTCTTAAAGGTCTTATCCTTAAGACTAATAAGTAGGTTATATACCCTAGGTAGAGGGTTTCTATAGTTTCCTTTCTTATAACTATTTTACTAATACTATATTAAATTCTTTATTTAGGCTATTATTATCTACCCTTTATTATAAGCGTTATATATTATAGATTTTTTAGTTTAGCTATAAAGTTATACTATATTCTTACTACTATAGTAAGGGGGTTTATTATAAAATATTATTAGGTAGTAAGGTTTATAGTAA